>JAPYZE010000562.1:25000-53037 GCA_030522805.1 Leptomastidea abnormis
GACGAGAGTAACATTGCGACAGCGCGGATCTAGCTACCGGTGAATTATTGGAATATCGACGCCCACGGGCATTAAGTGCTTCAATTAGGAATATTATTTGTGTGAAATCTATGTGAAAATGTGTGTAGGTGAGTTGAGCTTTTAGAGTACTTTAGTTTTGCTGTTAGTAGGTGCAAATTGTAAATGCGCTTTGTTTATATATGCGAAATGCGCTTGTTTCGAAGCGATAGTGAGGATAGAAAGCATGATGCTTCTCTCTATACGTTTGTGGTATATATTATGCTTTCTCTTTCTCCTTTCTATGTTTAAGCCGATCAGTTGAATTGATTGATTAACATGTTATTTATGTTGATGATCGGCTTGGATTAAATTCTGTCTATATTATATATAGTCTATTACGTGTGTGAATAAGTAGATTCTAAGAATAATAGTGGACTTTGAGGACTGGAACTAAATAGGAAATTCTGCAGTTTCGAATTTCAATTACAAACTTATTTAATGATAAATAAATACCTTTTTTACGTTTTCTATGATGATTAAAAATTTTAACTAAAAATAATTATCAGCAAATCAATCAATTTAAAGCATTCGCAATAACACCTCTTTTTTCTCTCTAATCTTCACATCCCAAAGATTAATTAAAAACGACCACCTACTGCGCGAAATCCTATAACCGCGTCGTCGTTTTCGTCATCAAATAATCATCAGAGCACTCAAATGAATGTAACGAATCAATACCTCAATATAAAAAGCCTCATATCACACGCTTTCACGCCCAAAGCCTACAACGCAAATTCAATTCCATGTAGTGTAGAATCGGTTACCCCTTTTCAAAGGCCTATAAAATCCTATTCAAGGGGGTGCCGGCATATATATAAGCAAGCAGTACACTTGACGTACTCAGTTCGTTCGCGCGCTAATGAAAAGCCTTGCCCTTGTGTGTGTGTGTGTGTATGTGTGTATGTAACCTTCTCAATTATCTGTCCAAACAATCGTATGTTACAGACTTCCATCCTTACCAGGGGGAAATTAATAAGCCCGCGAACCTGACACTTTTTAATTGGCCAGATCAAACGGCGATTAGCTAAAAAAAAAAGAGAAGCTAGCAGGCAATTTGATACCAGCAGAATTATATCGGATCTAAAGCCAAGCTAGTCAAGGATTGCACCTTAATACAATAGCTCGACAGGCGACGGACAACTCCCCACTGGTACCTATACATAAAGCGCTAGTGGGCTCTTCCGAGCCGTCGATAACTACCGGATCGCCTCGGCCAATAAACCTGAAATGTCGAACCTTCAAAGATCCGGCTGCTGCGATAGCACCCGCATATATATACATCCCTATGGCATCTGCTCCGCGTATGAATATCATACATAGATACCCTATACATGTATGTAAGCGAAAGCGTGAACTGCGAACTCACGCGGTGTCTTAGACATACCATGTATGTAAGGGGGCTGATTTACGGTCTTGGTGTGTGCATATGTATATATAGCAAACGTTAGTGATACGACGTATGCGCCTAGCATGATGATTGGATTTTCGATTCCTGTATACAGCAAGAGACACTGCTTACTAGCGAGAGCTTCTAGTCGACGTTTGAAGTTGTGCACACACACACGCACACGCAGGTATGCATAGCTGGATGACGACGTGTCAGCTGCTGAGATGCTTTTTACGAGCGATTAGATCTATACATGTATGTGTGTGCTGCGAGAAGCATCACGATGAATATCATGCGTTAATATGCTAGCTTCAAATAGGATTTACATTAATAGGGGTAGTTGTACGTATATATGAGGTGGTAGTTTACAACAAAAGGAGGCTTACGTAACTGCGTGCTATTAAACCCTTAAGGAAGTGTTTAGTGCTATTTACAAGCAGTTATATCATATGAAGTGATCTTAGGGAGTCTACAAAACAAAACAAAAAAGCTCAATGCCTCGAGCTAAACATACGTATATTCGTAAGTAAATTCTGAACTTTTAGTAGCGCCAAGCGGAAGCTAGCTACAAATCTCAAAGCTGTAGCAGTAGAAGGCTTGTATATATTATGCGATATATATACCGCAATTTAAAAGCCAGTAGAGAATAAATTTATCCGTGTGTATCAGATAGACCGTCGGTGTGTTTGATAAGCTCCGCGCAAGCGCAACCCTCGACTGTACTCCGAAATTTATCGAGCCAAGAGCGATCCTTGAGATTTCCGAGTCCACAAATTTTTTGAAACCCTTATATATATGTGGGGCTTCCCCTCGGACAATAACAACAACAACCAAAAAAAATCTGGATTCCGGATGGCTATATATAGAACTGACTCGTGCTCGCGCTTGGAATGCTTTTTATTAAGAGAGAGAGCTAGAGCTGAAATTGCAAAGAGTGACCCCCCTCTTGGCTAATGTTTGTACGTTAAACGATTGCCCGAGGTCTCGTGATAACTGCGGAGTTTGAGATTTCAGTGGGAGATTAGCTGTGTTAGCTCTGCCGAGACCCAATCTCTACTGATAAATAACCTTCTAATTGGAATTTTTGCTGGCCTTAATTAATACGATTTGTATTGTACTGTTTTTTATTTTGATTTTTTTGCTTTCGAACAATTTCTTTTTTTTTTTTTTATTAATTAATTATTTTTAAATTTTAAAAATTAAAATGTATAAATTTATTTTTTATCATTTTAATTGAAAATTTAATAATAAAAATTTACATAAAAAATTAATTTTTCCCTTTATGACTTTATTATGTACTGCATTACACTTGGTACATTATCATATTCATCCAACCACCCAAGTATTCCCATCAAACCGAAATAACGTGACCAGTACACATTATATCGTACCGAGACCTTACCCAATAAAAATCAACGACCACGACATACATCAAATTTCAGTCCAAATTCACTCGATTCAATTTCACCAGTAATATCTACACCCCCCTCCCGGAAACCAGCGTGTAATTTTTACGATCCAAATCCGTCATTGAAGTCTCCAGCCACAACATACACACATACTCTTTCATTTGCCACAATTACATCAAATCGATATTACGCATTGGCTTCCCTATACTATGTCCAAAATTCAAGCGCGTGAAATTCGTGAGAAAATTCGCGGTTCCATCGTAGAGCCCTACGTATTCAAGGACAATAAAAGTACCCTTCCGCCTTTTACCACCCCTGGCCTATTTCCTTTTATGTACATACATACATACCGCCTGCGCGCGCTATCGCCTCCTTTAATATCGTCCGATCTTCCGGTCGACGTGCGCGCATGTCTATATGTATCTATAAATGCAGGGAAGTTGAGAGAAAGAGTGAGATAGAAGGCGTGAGTATATATAATATAAGGGTCGAGGGCGTAGTGCCAACTGATTGACGCAGGAAAACGCTCGAGCGAGGTATATATATATATATATATACTCTTGTGGTTTCGATGTATATCGGAAAGCAACTCTCTCTCTCTCTCTCTCTGTCTGTCTGTCGTATTGGGTTTGTTTTGATGGGTTGCTTCGTGTTTGAGAATTGGTTGATTGGAGATTTGTAGGATGGTGAGATGCTTTGGGGAGATGCGTGATGGATTAATAAAGTGGTCATTTTTCTTACACGTGTTTGACGTTTATAGATGAATGAGGGAATATGATGCCTTTTATGGTATTTGCTGCGTGTTATAGCAGAGAGATACTTCTCGGTTTAATCATTTAGAGTTTTCCACTATAATTGCAGATATAATGTAAGGATGATTTAAATAATTTATTCAGCATTTGTTAATCGTGATTTTCTTAGCTATTTAAATTTTCCTCATTTTACACATAATTATTTTTAGTTTGGAAAAAGAAAAAATCATCCGCATAAAAATAATTTTAAATCTATTACTGATACTACTTTAATAATCAAATCAAAGAGTCTAACGTGAAATCGAGCGCTAATTAAAAGACGGAAACGCTTAATCCGGAACGACGGTCTTTCAGCGATTGAGTCGTGTCGTATGAAAAAAAAGGAGGAAAAGAGATAGAATACGTCATGAGAAAAATTCAGTGCTAGAAAGAAATAAAGCTGAGAGTAAGAGAGAATGAGAGACAGAGAGAGAGAGAGAGAGCTTGTCTTTGCAATCGAGCGAAACGTGTCACGAGTCTGCTAATATGCTCTTGCTGCGCTTCCTGTCATTAATTATCGTCGGCAGCCAGCAAAGGCAAACTCTCGCGCTCTACCAACAATATGACAATGATTTCCTAGCACCCAAAGAGCAAAAGAGAGATAGAGAAGCAGTCACTGCCGCGAGCATAGCACAAGAGCCAGTCTCTCTCTCTCTCTCTCTCACTTTCGAGTGCAGGAAGAATCGGTGCATTAGTCACAGACCATTTTGCTACCAGGCGTGACGTTCTCCCTCTCTCTTTCTCTCTCGTTCTTATATACTCTAGCTTTTTCTGATCGTTAATTCGTGTTGTGTCGTTCCCCTCCCCCTCTAACAGTCGATTCCTCGCTTCTTTTTTTTTTCACAAGCCGACACGAAGGGGTGTCCCCTCTCCCTTCCTCTTCTTTTACTTCGCTGCCTGTGTACCACCCGCGCTTCAAACACACCATCCTCCCTCTCTATTTCTTTCTCTTTCGGCTGCCTGCACGCGATGTTTTCCCCTAGCAAGTTCCCGGTGGGGCCCTGTTTTAAAATCCGGGGTATAGGTCTCCTCGCGACTATATACTAGCAGCACACGGCAGCCACGTGCCATGGCAGAAAACGGGACAGGAGAGGTGGGGAAAAGAGGCTGCTGGCTTTTAATGCCTTGGATCGTCTGTCTATAGCTTGCTACCGCCGATCCTATACCACCCATCTGTACTACAGTAGAAAATCGTCTTCATCCCCCAGACTCTTCCTCCTCCTCCTCTTCGTGGAGGCCTCTTTCAACCCCTCGCTACCGAAAAAGGGCTTCGACTTGCTTGCACTTCGTGGGCGATTTGCGATGGAGAAAGGAGTAAGAGATTATTGAGACTGAATTCTTTCTATTGTTCACATATATATAGTCTGAAATAATAATGTTCTTGAAAATTGATTACCAAAACTTGTCTACACACCATCACGTGTGTTGTTGTTGTTGTTTCTGTTTTCATTGTGCATTTTTATCATCTGCTTTTAAAATATACTTTGAACATATGGGTGTTATTTTATCACCCTCCTGATGAAATGTATATTGAGTTATTGATTGATATAATAGAATCATTTGATGATACAAAAATATGTCGGTATTTAAGCTATACAAACAAGAAAAATATTGCGTTTTAAAATTATTAATTAAAATGTATTATTGATCCGATAATAAATGAAACGGTTCCATTAAGCAAATTAAATAACCAGCTAGAGAATATAAATACGAATAAAAGCGTATTTCGTATAAAATAACTCTTATCCCGTCAACTTTTTAATACCAAGAATTGAAATTTTGCTTGAAGCTTTAAAAATCCCAAGTTCAAGCGCAACAACACAATAAGTGTATAAAAACGAAAGCGACAGCTCGAGATAAAGGACAGAATAGTAGTAGTAGTAGGTGGATGGATGGATGGATGGGTGAGGATAGAATCGGTCGTGTATCTAAGGCCATCGCCGGTTGCGTCACGCGCGCGCGAGCGCATCCACAGCGAATTAACGCTCGGCTGCACGGCCACGTGCCGACGGCAACAGTGACGATAAAGTGAGACAGAGATAGAGATAGAAATGCTTTGCTCGAGAGATGACAGGCTTGACACTTGGTCTCCTTTCCATGTCGCGACGTCGATGTCTCTCGCGCTTTCTCTCTTCCGTCTACCATCTAGAACCAGTGTTATAGGGGGTTTGCGACGCGTGTCCGCGTGTTTTAAATTTTGAGGGCTCATGATTGAATTAGGGAGGACGAGCTTCTGTCGTTCTTCTTCTTCTTTTTTTTTATGACAAGCGTGTGATGCGCAAAAAAAAGAGAGTTTTGATGCGTTTGAAAAAGTTTTTAGGGCAGGATGGAATTATGCGGGCTTTTTATCGAGAGCTTACTATCCCTTTTGTGTATGTTTTACCTTGGCTGGTAGATTAATTTTAGTATTTTATGGAGATGATAATCGTGAAAGATGTAGTTAAGTGGTTTTGTTTTTTTTTTTTTTAAGAGTGAATTTTTCTTTTTTTTTTTTTATTGGAAACATTTATAGGGTGTGGAGTTAATAGGTTGCACGTTAAAAAGTTATATATCATGTAAGATATATTAGACGTGTAATTATTCACCCTTGGTAGTCATCTGTGGATCAATGGGCTGCTGTCGATAAAATTAAAAATAGCTTATTCACGTAACATACTTATATAAACACGTCGTTACGATATCTTTTATTTGAAATATATTTTCAAACCTATCATGTTAAATATTAACTATGGTATTTAAAAAATGATATGATAAATTACTGCAAAATATATTTAAAATTGATATTACAATAAAGCTTGCTCCTCTTACAATAAGTACAGATTTTCGTTTTATCTTTGCCTTGTTTGGTGAGTGATAAAATATTGCTTTTAATGAGTATGCATTATAAGCTTATCATATACATAGTATAGAAATTATTACAGCACTGATATTCACATACAATATGTATACATATTTGTTTTTTGTTTTTTTCAAAAAGTTATTGTGTTTATTTATTTACGTGATAAGAATTTCAACGTTAATGAAGTAGGCACATGCATTTTCTTTCTCATTGATAGTCTCATCTTAATGACTACGACTCTTAATGACTCAAGCATGAGATAACATATCTTCCTTCAAGCTTACTTCAGATGCGTCTCTGCTTCAGTATGGAAATACACACGGTTGAGAGTAGAAGTGAAAGTCAACAACAACTTAACATTCCTTAAAAGTTTTGTAATAAATGTAGAGTGTTTCTGTTCAGTTTGCATAAAACTTTTTGAATTTTTGTTTGTTAAACTTGTAGTTTTTTTTTTTTGTAACGATGTATATGACATTGTTTCTAATAACAGCCACCCTAATTAGCATATATTTATACATAACTAGAAATTACAATTATTGGAAAAATCAAAATATACCATGTGCACCAAATCCTCTGCCAGGCTTCGGTCACGCATTATCAGTACTCCTGGTCCACGACAACATGGCCTTGTGGGCCGAAAAAATGTATAAACGCATAGGTAAGCAAAGCATGTACGGCTGTTATTTCGTACAAAAGCCAACTCTAGTAATCCGCGACCCAGAACTTATCAAGACCGTACTGCAAACGAACTTCTCAAACTTCCGGAACAACATGGCTACGATCAATCAGGTGACCGACCCCATCCTCTACAAAAATCCCTTCTTCGCTAAAGACGATTTGTGGAAGGAGGCTCGGACAATAGTGACCAACAACTTCTCCGCCAAAACTCTGCGTTCAATGTTTGGAATTCTAATCGGAGTGTGCGACAAGTTTAGAGGACTGGTAGACCGAGAGATTCGAAAGGAAGAAGAAGCAGCTGCTGGTAGTGGTGGTGGCTATGCGGATTTCGAAGTGAAGGAGTTGTTCGTGAAGATCACGGGGGAGATTGTGGCGAACGCGGTGTTTGGTATTGAGGGCCAGAGCTTCGAAGACGTACCGGACCACGAGGCGTTTTCCAGTGTTGCTAAACGAGCTTTTGGAGCTGGACCGACTAATGGAATTGATAACGCGCTGCGCTTCTGCTTTCCAAGTCTCGCCCAAAAACTTGGAGTTAGATTATTGCCTAAGGAGACCGATCAGTATTTTCGGCAAATTTTGCAGACCATGATTAAATTACGCTTGCAGAATAATGAGAAGAATACCGATATTTTGCAGTACATTATTGACAGAATGAATGAGATCGATGAAGACACTGCTCTGGCTCAAGCGACCACGATATTCTTCGATGGCTATGAGACCTCGAGTTCCGTGCTGAGTTTTGTTATTTATCGACTTGCTGAAAATCCACATGTGCAAGAAAAGGCACGAGAGGAAGTGTTTTCGGTTTTGGAGAAGTATGACAATAAACTGACTTATGAGTCTGTGAAAGAGTTGAATTACTTGGAACAAGTGATGAACGAAGCTATGCGATTAAACCCAGCGATTGCGGAGCTGATTAAGGTTTGCAATGAGAAGATAACTTTGCGAGGATCTGATGGTTTGAAGTGTACATTGAAACCTGGACAAATGGTTATTGTGTCGGGTATGGGTGTGCACTTGGATGAAGAATTTTGGCCTAATCCTACGGTATTCGATCCTGAAAGATTCAATGCTGAGAATAAAAATAATATTAATAAGTATACCTATTTGGCATTTGGAGAGGGACCGAGATTGTGTATTGGTAAAAGAATGGCCACGATGAACATAAAAACAGCTATGGCAACAATATTGAAAAATTATACTCTTGAAATATCGCCAAAAATGAAGCTGCCAATTGAAATGAATCCGAATACCTTTGCGTGGGTGGCAAAAGATGGACTGTGGGTCAGATTTAAGCCACTCAATGTAAAATAAAAAATAACACATTGTATTTTATCAATTATTTATAATTATATTTAGAATTACATTTAAAAAGTATTATTTTTACGTACCTAAATACATTTTTATAAATAAATATTTTATAATACAAATTAAAGCATTTATTATTTATAATGAAATGATTTCTTAAAATATACCTTCGATAAGATAATATGATCTTAAAGCTAAGAAGTATTATTCAGTCCGATTGTGCTTATCATCGCTTATCATATCCAAAATATAACATCGGCCTAGAATAGCACAACCACACACACATACACACATAGTCTCTTCCCGTAGCGTATATGTCACGTGCACTCAGCCTGAGGGACAGGTGGTATAGAGCGAACGTTCAATCCTCACCATCGATCGATCCTATCCATCAAAGTTCAAGCGCCGCACAGTAGTAGTATAGCTCACACGGCCATCAAAGTCCACCGCCTCCTAACTCCCTCGAATCTACATCTAACACATCAACATACATCCGCGCGTGCACTTCGATCCACGCAAATGTAGAATAGCCACGTGGACCAACAAAGCTGAGAGTCGACTTCCGGCTTCTTCGCGATAATTAGAAGCTAGAGTGAGAAAAAAAAGACTACATCGACGTATGACGAAGCGCAAGTTGTCGGTAGCTTTGTATACATACATAAGCCGCGACAAGCCCGCGGGCGCGTCTCGACATCAAAGTTATATACATATACATGTACCTATGCAACAGCAGCAACGACGACGCGTCGATATATACGCAGCCGGGCACAACTAATGAGATTCACTTTGCAGTTTAACCCTCACCCCCCTCCCTCCCTTCCTTCTTCACCACTCCTCTCTATTTAATACCACCTCTATATGTATGTACGTGTACACGTAGTAGAGAAACGATGCGCGACCTACAGCCTACATACAACGTGGGAGCATTGGATCGTCAGCCGCATCCTTATCGGCCTTTCAACTGCGCAGAGAGTGAGAGAAAGCTACCGCTATAGTATATACTTCCCTCCTTCTCCTTCTGTCTAGTCGTCGTTTTCATACCGTTTTGATCATTTCAGCGACGACGACGACGACGACGACGAGTGCGCGCGCGTGCGATGAATATTTATGATCGGCAAATAGCGCAAGTGAGTTGAACGAGGTTGGTCGTATATAGATCGAGATAAGGAGAAAACGATAAAGGGAGGTGTGGGAGGGAGGTTTAGCTATAGTTGCGCAAATACATGTGTGAATAGCTTGGAGATATAGGTATACATGGATAATTGAACTTCAACATTTTTTTCCTTTTTTTATTTTATTTGAAATAATGAGTGAGGTATAAAGTGGACTGTTGTTTTTTTTATTCAGAAGTAGCGTAAAAAATGAGAAATGGTACGAAAAAAAAATTTCAAAATCAAAAAGGAAAAATCTTGACTTTAATCATTTTAAAAACGAAGTGTATATAGAAAGTTCAATTCAAAAAGTGAAAACACGTGAGTTACCATACTGGCAAAATGCAACAAAAATAATTAAAAAAGCAGGGCACATCCCCATAAGTATAACGTAAACGTGAAACAACATTACAAGATTCACAATCGCTATAAGTCACTGAACTTTCTCGCAAAGCAACAAGACACATGAACGTATGTAACATGAGTGCATAGTAACGAGAAAGAAAGAGAGAAAGAGAGAGAGAGAGAGAGAGAGAGAGAGAGAGAGAGAGAGAAAAGCCTTGAGGGCAAAAATTAATATACGCCTCGTTGTCTTTGATATACATAGCCAAGTATATAGAATGCGTGGCGTGAAAAGGAGAGACACCCGTAGTTCTCTCTTTGAGAAGAGCCGCTCTCTCTTTCTGTCTCTCTGGGTTAAGCGTTCGATATACTCCCATATACGTACCTTGGTGATAATAGCAGAGCCTGTGAGTTCACTTTTCTGCGCACTCACTGCTTCTGATGTGCCGCAGATTAAAGTATAAAGAAAAGCTAGCGGGGGGGTTGCTCTTGTTGTAGCTGTGGGGAATCTCGCGACTTTTCCGATGTAATGTACGCGATAGAGTAAGGGTCGTTGCGAAGAGAAGGTATGTGTTGAGGTTTCTATATGTATATATATGTTGGCTTTGTACGGAAGTGCGTAACCGCGAGTATGTATATATACATGCTCGTATGAGTTCTTTTTTTTCGCGTGATCAAGAGCAGCCGCTATCCTACACTTTTTGCTATGATGTTTCTTTTTGATAAATCCCACATACATACGTATGTGTTTGTGTGTACTGAGGGTATTATAAGGGTGTAGAGAGCTTCTGCTCATATGGGGATGAAGTTGCGGGGTCTCAAGGGATGCTAGGAGTATGTTTTGAAAAATATTTTTAATTAAGAGACGAGCAACAATTTTTTTCTCTTTTTTTTTTTTTACTTAATTCGTAATGAGAATTGTTATTATGCAATTTTTTATTTTTTTTTTAATTTTTATTAGCAATTTTATAGATAAATTATATTCATAATATAAATTATGCTAATATTTGAATAGCCTATATGCTGATCAAACTTGAAAAAAAAAATGATTTAAAAATTAAAAGAAGGTCAGAGACGCTTGCCAAGGACATAAATTTACGAATCTCCCCCACGTGGCGCGACAGTATTAGACAGCTACAATGTGCACACGTTCATATAGCAGAGAAAGTATATTGTGAGTAGGGGATTTTAACAGTGGAATATAGGCATGGAAAATAAATTTATCGCTCTCTCTCTCTCTCTCTTTCTCACTTTCACTGTCTTTTTCGCGAACACGATTGTACATCCGTTTCCGGGGAGTTAAAATCGTCGCCTTTACGGGTATCATTTCGTGCCCATTATAAAATCAACCCCCCCGTTCTTCGTATTTATGTATACATATACTTACTCCTGGGAGAGAGAGAAAAGAAAAAGCGTATGCGAAAGAGAAAGAACGGACCGATATTTATTGCCGGCTTCCGTTCAATTAGGGGCTCCTGGCCCGGCGGCGCCCAGCTTATATTATGTGACGCGTAAGGGGGCGCAAGCCGACGTCGATACTTTGAAAAAGTGCGTGGACTGAAAAAGGAGGGGGGATGGGATACGGCTTTTCAATTCGGCTTCAATGACAGGGTCGGTCTGTATTATAAGGTGAGGTAGGAGGGTGAGTGGTTAGACTCGTTGACACTATGGGGTGTATATATACTAGCGTGATTTTTTGGGCGTTTAAAAGTACTGGTTACGCTGTGCTGAGTTGGTATACTGTACTACTACATGTCCACTTGCGCTTGTTCATTGCTACCACATTTTTCAAGCTGTTTATTCTTTTGGAAAATTAATGGCGATGAGATCTGGTCTATTTTTTTTTTGTTTACTTTCGGTTTTGACACCTTTGAGAGGTTTTAAACTTATTTGCTTTTATTGAGTTATTATTAATAGAATTATAGTAATATTTTGATAGGTTAATTATTTTGTTTATTTTATATTTATCATTTATTTAATTAAGAGCGTTATATTTATTTATGATGATTAATTAATATTAGTAATAATTAAAATTGATTATTTTTTATTTGAACAAAATTTTTTCTACAACTATAATTATTTAAACAATTATATTTCTTTAAATTAATTAATTATTTAATCAAAAAAAAATTTTTATAAAATATTTTAATCAAAAAATATTGTTCAAATGATGCTTAACGGAATATCAGAATTTTGTATGTCATTATCACTCGAGAAATCCGCGGTCCCATGGTGTAATGGTTAGCACTCTGGACTTTGAATCCAGCGATCCGAGTTCAAATCTCGGTGGGACCTTAATTTTTTTTTTTATATTTTATATTTTTATTATTATTTTTTAATGTTATAAATAATTATTTTACTGAAAAAATTTTTTTTTTTAACATTTTTAATTTTACTAACAGAGCCGTCAATGTATATAGATATACTTGTTCGTATATTCTACTCAATGACATCAGCTCACTACATTTTCTGCTTACATAATTATTATTACGTAACCTTAACAATTTAAAATCAATATTTTACGGTTGATCATAAAAAAAAACTATTATATATTTAAACAAAGCTTTTAACTTGCGCATACATCACAGGATTAACACGTAAAACCAGCAGTTTATTTTAAGCGTTACCAGTAACGTTTTGCAGATGCACTCAAAAATTAAATATTTCACAAGTTTACCACGAAGCATCACATGGTATACCGCATAATGATGTAAAAAACGTTGTGCTTCATCAGCACAACATTACAAAAAAAATAGTCAATTACCCCCACCAACCTTAACATACTCTCACTACTCAAGCGCGTGCGTTGTATTATTGCTATCGGTACCGCGTCGGCCAATCTATTTTTACTAACAGGCAAAATAACATCAGTATTGCTGCTAGCTTTTAATATATGTATATAAATATTGCGCTGCTTGCCCAAAGAGCTTCGCGTGCAACGCAATTTTTTATGCTCGCCTGCATAATCCAGGCCTTTGTCCTTTTCTCTTCTTATTCTTTCTACCACCTTTTCACCCTATAATCTCGTTTCTTTAAAGTCATTGTCATCGGCTTTCACCCGCCAATTACAACGATGTAACAGATAAGATTTGTGCTATGCACTGTCTATATTGTCTCCAATAAAATAAAAAATTACCAGACGCTATCGGTGAACTCAAAGTGCCTAATATTTATCTAAATATTACACAATCATTATTGTATTATTATTAAACAAAAATAAATTTAATTAAATTAATTTAAATAAATAATCTAAGTACGAAATTCGCAGCAATCACTCATTTAATTATTCTCGCATAATCGCTCGATTTCTCGCCTTATTCAAGCATGCAAAAGCTCGCGGAATCATGGCAAAGCTAGCAATTTATTTTCAAGCCGCTCACGAGAGAGAAAGAGAGAGAAAGCTTGGCTGTCCGATGATATCTCTGTAATGGCCAGCCGAATTAAAAAGGATGAACGTGAAGTGGGAGTTTGAATCGTAATGTGAAATGCATGGGCTGGACTCGCCTGCTACTGGTGGTGGTGGTGGTGTAGGTGTAAGAGTGATTAATTATTGATGTAATTCCGCAGTGGACGCATGGGAGGGCTTTAAAGCCCATTTCTGTGCGCGACAGTTAAAAAAGCCGCGGTAAATTAACGATTGTATCGCTCAGCAGCTCTCGGTTGTTCTAGGCCTTGAATTGTATGGCCTAAGTTTAGAGGTGATAATCTCGCTTTTTTTGATGAATCGCTGTACAATAAACTTTATGCTAAAATTGTATGACAATCAAGGAAATATTAACTAATGTTAAGAGTATGATTAAAATTCAAAAGAAAAATTAAAATGATGCATTGGCAATTAAATTAAAAGTTTTTATAATCAATTTTAAAATTTCAATTTTCAAATATATTTTCATAACCTAAAAATATAAATAAATGATAATGTCTTACCTTTATCTTAAAGAGATTATCAGTATTATGAACTCAAACAGGATATTATCCGATGAACTAATATTACGAATTGGAATAATTACACAAAAGGTGAGTATTACAGCCAGGTGCAGTGCAAAAACCATGTGACGCATTCTGTTCATCAAACTCGTTAAATTTTCGGGTGCACACAAAGCAATAAAATGAAGAAACTAAAAAATTCTGCAAAAAAAAAATATATATATAACCAAGCACAAATATTTTTAAACAATCTTTTATAATCTGCGCTCGATATCCTGTCATAAACAGTTTAATTACCTTCCTCCTATTTTCAAGCGTGTGTACATATACATACAAAAACGAAAAATTTTTACGAGTGTCAACGTCAATAAAAAAAAAAAAAAGAAGAGCGTTGTGGATGCTCGTTGATCTATATATGTATACGCACATTCGCTTCCGGCTCTGCCTATTTACCTTCCACGTGCATTTCCTACGCCACATTTTTTTACGATCGCGTGAAATAATCGCCGTTAGGTATACCGTTGCAGGTATTTAACCTCGCAATATCAAATGTTAGTCGACCCTTTGTTTTTTTTCTTTCTCTTTCTGTCCTACCTATATACAAGATAACTCCCTCGAGCTCGTGCACACCAAAGATGAGTTAGTGATAACGCATTTTGCGAATTGCACGGATATATGTATAGGATACGAACGAGTTGCGAGTCACTTGTAAATACGCTCGCACGTGGTTATAACGAAGATAAATGTATGCCGCAAGAGAGAGAGAGAGAGAGAGAGAGAGAGAGAGAGAGAGAAAGAGAGGGCTATCGGCCCATAAATTGCTATATGGACAAAGTGATTCGATCTATTTTTTTTAACCCTTTTTTATTTTTGTTTGTTGAGGCCTCAATTTTTTTCAGGTGTGTCTTTATTCGCTTTTTGACGCATTCTGCTTCAATATTTTTGACGTTTATCGGACGTAAAAAAGCCGTTATGACAATTCATACTCTTTTTTTTCTTTTTTTTCGGAAAAGTAATCAATGTAAAGATGGTAATAAAATCCGTATAGATAATAATCTTATTAATGTACACACTAAACAATGAGCATTACAATTCTCATTAATTGGTCAATTCACATCAAGTACAGGTAGACAAATAAAATAATTACTAGGAATAAAATTTAAAAAATTATCAAAAGCAAAATTAAGTATTATCCATTTAACTGAAGCTGTAATATACGAAACTCTTTGAGAGAACATAAACTCGTAGAGCTTGTAAACTTAAAAAGTTGTAACATCAAATCTTAATCCTCAGTTTCGCGACTATATATACAGTAGCAAGTTTCTCTTGCATTTTACTATCGGCCGACTTAACAACCGACAGTCAATTAAGATATCGGGCAAATCGCTGGGACATCATGGAAAAGGCTTCTATCTCACACTAATAAGAACTTTCATATATACATCCTATACACCTATATATTTTATAGAAGCCCAAGGTATATGACACACAGCAGCGCATCATCATGACGACGACGACGCCCTCGGCTTTGGATCGTTACCGAGACTTCATCAAGATGTGACAACGCCGGCGCGAAACTCGCTCTCGCACAGTTCGTTCGCGCTCGTAAAATACTTTCCCAATTTAAATTTGAGGAGCAGGAGGACTACGACGACGATGTTCTGCTCTCGCGTATTACGGGCCGAATAAGATCAAGCAGCCTTCCTCCCCCACCCCCCTTTCTTTACTTCTCTTCCTGTCTTTGGGTAACGAGCAAACCTACTACTACCATCTCTTCTTCTTCTCCTACTGGTAACTTGACTCGGCGATAAACTGCAGCCGAAGCCTTGTGTTATCGTAAGGATCACTGAGAGAATCCTACGAAGTATGAGAAGGACTATAGTCTGCATGAGGTTTACCCTGCAGAGTATCGACTTTTGGTGACGATTTTTTATTTTCTTGTCTTTTGATGAAAGTGAAGAGTTGATGTATCTCATTACGCTAAAGCACACCTGTTTCAAATTTTTATGGATGCTAGATTAAGTTTACTCAATTGAATGCGCTAATTAGCATGATAATTATAATATTAATTTTAAAATTCGATAACTAACATATCAGAATATTCTTGCCGCATCCAAACTAATTTGTTGAACAAAAAAAATCTTTCCAAAGCAGATAGAACAAACTTAAAGTAGCAAGCCTTAAACAAGTATACACGTGCTCAAGCTCTCTCTCTCGACACTTTATCAAGTAGCCAGACAAGCACTTGTATATGTATAGAGCTATCTTCGGCTACTTATCTTATCGCTTCGGAATATAACGTAAACAACGTGTCTGACCGAACTTGACTCGCACGATTGGAAACAACACAGAGCACACAGTGAATATACGTTGCGCGAGTCTTTAAAGTTAGTCCTCCTAAACTTTAGCGTATCCTCATATAGGTACACACACAAAGTCATCCTTGCAACTTCAAGTATAGTCGTAAAGCTTGCGCAAGCTCTTAAGCAGCGAGCGAGATAATGCGCTCCGATCTCTAGCGCTACTCTTTCGCGATCTACAAATTTAGTGGTATATATCGGTACTGACTCTATTGGATAACAAACCTTTTATATCGGCTGCTACCATTCTACGTAAGCTTTAGTATTAAAGCTATATGCCTTGGACGATAAATAACATTATGCATACTTCCACGCTTTAGCTTAATGCAGCAGTAAGGGGGTAGAGTAGTAGTAGTAGCCCCGTGGTACAATTAAATAAAATGCGCGGCTGGAGTTATGACTCGAATCTTCATGGTTTTACGAGTAAAGCGCGTTATTTCTTAAACCACCCTACTATACGTTAAGTATAACTTTAGTCTCGTCGTGCAGCTTTCGAAACTCGCTCTGACTATCTTGTTCTTGGAGTAAGTTGAATACTTATATACTCATAGCAAAATTTCGATGGCGATATACAGTGAGAATAAAATCTTGTTGGCTTATCGTTTATTTTCTGTGCTTGGAACTCTTTTTTTTATTTCTCTTATATGTATCTCGCTGTCGTTTCTCTATGGATTTTAATAATTTTTTTTTTTTAGGAGCTGGGGGATAAAGCTTAAGGAGCTTGCTGTTTTCGAGAGCAATGATGCTCTTTTTAATTGAGGCTGGGTTTAAGTTTCACTGCTTTTTCATTACGCTATTCGCGAGGGAAGTATATAACTGAACGTTCGCTTGTTTTTAATGGAATATTTTTTTTTCTTCATGTCGATGGATAAGCATATACACACACACACACAAGTTGTAATAAAAAAGAAATTTATTTTGTATGTATTATTTACGTGATTGCTGCAGGACTCTGTTCCATATTTTAGGACACTTCAATACTATTTTTTTTTTTTATTATTATATTTTCAAGCTTTTATATTTGTATCGTTGAATATATCGAGCGGAAAAAGAAGACATCACTTTCATGATAAACAATAAAATCTATATACTGATCTGATATGTGCATCTAATAATTTTCTTTTTACTCATAGTTGACGTATATTATGATCAATTTTATATGCAAATATAATAAATCGCCACGATACAATTTTGTATTTCAGGATAGCAGGCAAATGATATTACGCATATCTATATATATTTTTGCTGAAAATACAAATAAAACTGCGTACTCCTTGCATCGTAAAACTCAGTGCAGGCTTATCGTAAAGCCGAAAATAATTGAGCGCTAAAATAAACGAAAAGCCTTACTTCTCCTCGTGGAATCTCCATATTTTCCGATACACAGGACTTTCTCTTTCTCTCTCTCTCTCTTTCTTTCTCTTTCAGACGAACAACCTTCTTGGGCCAATTTCCGTTTCGCCGTAAAAGTCCGATATTTAAGATTTACGCTCCTCCCGGCAATTATAATGCCTTTTATTATCCCTTTCTTACCTACGTTCTTTTCTCTCTCCCTTTTCCTCTCAGTATACACTTTTTAGCGTCGATCTCGCGCTCTAGAAAGTCTTTTCGTCTCCCTCCTTCTTATTCTTCTTAGCATCGCGTCGCGCAAAGCCCTCGAACTTTGCCTCGTAAAAATGTTATTAGGCCCACTTCGTCTTTCTCTGTCTTCCGTGTCCCTGTCATTGCTACCTACCCGTCCTTCTTTCCTCCTCTTTTTATACTTCCCCCTCACGCCTTTCCGCTACTTTTGCAGGGAACACTATACGTAGGTAAACTGCCTTTCGCGTCTTACTAAACAGGCGCAGCAGTTTAAATAAGACGCGAAATTTTTTTTATGCGCTTAAGGAGCGTGTCGTTTACAGGCGATCCATAAAAAAAATAAACAAATCGCCCCCAGGGTGTGAGAAATATATGCGCTTATAAGCAGCCGCACACATTTTATGATATATGTATAGTCTGAAATAGAAGTTTATTTACACACGTTTATGCATGCGAATTTAATTGTTTTTAACTGAGAAATCTTGTATAAAGTTATATAGATTTTTTTTACTATTATTAAATTTATATAAATAAAGATAATTATAACGCAATTTTTTCATTTTAAATATAATTGTTAACCTTGAAAAAACTACTCAGAAAAACATCTCAGAGCATTCATCCTCAATTAAAATCGCAATTTTTCATCTAGACTGTACTTCTATCTATAATATATTCATACTTAAGAGTACAGCCTTTCTCTTTCGTTGCGGTCGTAAATGCCAAACAAAAAAGTCGAGCAATAGTAGCAGCAACCAACTGCGACTGAATTGCGCGTGAATTATAACTCTACACATTAACAACCTGATCCAGCAAGTTTGCATTATAATATCCCCCAACTGTGCCGGTAAAAATAGTTCATCCTTTGCTCTGTGTGTATATGTATGTATGTATCTGTACTGTTCACAATCCCACCTCCTGGAAGCTTTATTACCTACTGCGAGATACTGGGCCATAGCTATTCTCATGGCATAAGACGTAACTCGCTATATGCAAAGTCGTAAGTCCGGGTGTATATATAGGAAGCAAAGAGCTGGCCGCGATTACCACCACCATCTCTAGCAGGCCCCGTGTCTCCTTAAACAAGCGACAAGTCGGGACCAAAGTTTTAATCGTCGCGACGGGCGTGCACGACTATATCAGGCTATATGCTAAGATGAGCGAAAGAGAGTGAGTGAGAGAGAGATGTACGACCGTCGCTTCTTAGACAAGGAGAACGACGACGACGACGTCGACGTCGTGGCAGCCAGAGTTTATTGGCTAATTTCGCGGACGAGGTCGTTCCTCAGCTCGCCGAGCTATGCATAAATTAGGTAAAGCACTGCGTGCGAGTTATCGCGCGACAATAGCAACATTTTTTGCCAAACGGAAAGCTTCTTGAGATAATAACTTTTCGTGATCTGGATGCTTGAGAGAAAGAGAGATATATATACCTAAATTTACTATGGATGGATGAGAGATTGTGTATATATAGTTTATCATGTTTCTTCATTAGCTTTAACTGTCAAGTCTTTATATTTTATGATGATATTGTGTATTTTATTTATATTTGTAAAATAATAAATAATTGGAAAAAAATTTTATTAGCTTGAATACAAAGGTAGTATATTGAGCTGTAAATTTGATGAAAATTATCCAAGTGAAGTTTGAATGCAACCGTTTCACATTAAGAATTGTCAGGCCGTAAAATAGTCATTAAAAAAAAGAAAGGTCAATTATGTCGTGAACAAAATAAAAAGGCCCTTAGCTTTATATAGCAGTAAAATTATGAAGACACACCAATAAAAAAAAAAAAGTAAAATTTGAATACCAAATTTCGATTCACGCTGATTAGACGGTTTGATCTACTAATACTGATTTAAGGGGTTGCCAGATTGCTCTCGCTCCCTTACCCCTTATATAGTCTACTTCTTCTTCTTCTCCATCTCTTCTCATCGCATCACGTCACTCGTTTAATTACAGCACTAAACTCTAAATCTCCAATCGCGTTAGCTCTTGGTAAAGTTTCTTAATCTCTCTCAAAATTCAGCAGCTTGTTGGCATTTACCGCTGTATTTAAAGTCTTTCTCGAATTTTATTTTATTTTCTTATAAATAAATATTGTAAATTTATAAACATGTTTGCTTAAATAAAATTTTAAATTAAATATAAAAATTACATTCTAAATTAATTTAAGCATCGACTTTAACGTGAAATTTAAATAACGAAAATTTTATTTACCACATCAAAATTAAAGTCGTTGCGCACAGGCTATATGTAAAAGCTTTCCTCCTATTTAAATTAACACAGCGTGTTAACAATCCCACATTACAGTTTACAAGTGACAATATACGTCAGAAACTGTAAATCTAACGCAGGCATAACCGTAAAATAAATTCCAAGTCACTCGATTACAACGAGTAATTTCTCGTTAAGGCACCAAATAACACAAGCAACTATAGGTGTACACACGGCTATATTTGAAAATCTTGTGTAATTAAGCCAGCCCAACTGTC
This sequence comes from Leptomastidea abnormis, assembly GCA_030522805.1. NCBI lineage: Eukaryota > Metazoa > Arthropoda > Insecta > Hymenoptera > Encyrtidae > Leptomastidea > Leptomastidea abnormis. Next base: position 45,326 of record JAPYZE010000562.1, read on the forward strand.
CCGTATAAGTTTTGTCTTTTAATGGTACAGCGTAAAAATACTTTGGATTTCGAGTTAGCCGTATACGCGCGAACGCATCTACGTTGATCCGTTCAAAGTTCGCGACCCCTACGGTATAAGCCAAAAACCCGTCGGTAGACCCCGTAGTTTTGCGTAAACTCTAAGGGGTGAGGAGGAGAAGGGGAAGGGGAGGCTATGCCTTTAATGGTGATTGGCGAGCGCGAGAGCTTGGGATGTATATATATGCCCGATGTATATATATGCCCGAGAGGTACATAAAGTGCTACAAGCCTCGATTCTTCGCTTGGATGGAGGGAGGACGACGATAGACTTGGCTGTCGTAAAGGAGACGGACCTGGTGAGAGAGACTATATATACTGAGTGTGCAATGTCTGGCCTCTACTTCGCTGTGTTTTATCGCATTAGCATTATGCGACACTTAAAAATTCGAAAATTCAGATTTTTACGAGGGATCGTTTAATGTGGGTCGAGATGAGAGTATATGCACGTATAAGCGTTGCAATGGGTATAAGTCTCGAGATATTTTATGATCGACAGTTGGAGTCCTTTTTATGGGTAAATGTCTTTTATATCGAATGAGTTTCATATATTATGAAAGTAAATAAAGCAAACAAATGCTTTTTTTATTTTTATTTATCTTTTTTCAAAAATTTTTTTATAATTATTTTAATTTTTTAATTTTTTAAAATATTTATTAGAATTAATAAAAAATATAAAATGTTGCATAATAATATGAAGTTTAAAAATACTTTGATAGAAAAAATCAATATAAGAGTTGTAAGTGATACTTACAGTGGCTATAAGGCCCCTGTAAGATACTAGCCTTTACACAAACAGGAAAGAAAGAGTAGAGGGGTACGCCACAGCTGATGTACGTTCCAGAATGCCGTGTAGTCACAAGCCTTCGATAGCTCAGTTGGTAGAGCGGTGGACTGTAGTTGGTATGATCAAAATTAGAAATCCATAGGTCGCTGGTTCAAATCCGGCTCGAAGGAAAATTTTTGCCTTTTTTTTCTTTTTTACGTATTTATCACTATTTTATTTAAATAAAAAGTTAATTTTTATTATAATTTTTTAAAATTTTTGCAGAAAATCTAATTACATTTTTAACTTTTTATTTGCCTTTACTTATGATTCTCTGACAAAATAATTTAAAATATTTATTTTAAATATCTTTTTATGCAATAAATATACTAGATGATTATCATCGCGCATTATTTATAACAAAAATTAAATAAATTATTTTTAATCTTAAAAATTTAGCAAAATATATAAGTTTTAGAAATAGAAAAAGTATTTTAGAGAGAAATATAGAATAAATAATATTATTAAAATTCAATATCATAAAAGAATTTTCAATTAAAAAAAATTTTTTTAATTAAATAATAATCATAGCATTCAAGTCAAGTATAAAAAGCATTAAACTATACGAGACACTTGTTCGCTCGTCACCAAATCCAACAACACACTTGTCATCTGCGCAAACATTCATCCGTGTAGCCTCAACTCAAGACACATACGCTCTATTCGCTCTCCTTCTCTCACTGTCTCTCATCCGGATATCTCATTTCGCGCTGCACCGGACTGTCAGTCAAGAATCAGCGAAGCGTAAGGAGAGAGCAGAGCCTCCTCACTATAGCTCATTGTTACGCGGACACGAGAATAATGCGAAAAGCGCTAAGCCGTATAGTATAGGAGAGAGAGAAAATCTGGGGATACCAAATCGATTCCAGTGAATAGCTACAATCGAAAGTAGGAAGGGGGGAAAAGAAGCAACTTGAAATTAATTTGAGTGGTTTTGGTTGGACCGGTAGGTCTCGCGCGGTACTTTTCTGGCAGCGTTCCCCCTGATTAATCATCGCCTTGTCCGCGTCTTTCCGCTATCCGAACGCGATCACCAAGACATCTGGAATTTTTTTCCTTCCCCTCTCTGTGCTCTACTACATACTCTTTTCGTACATAACAAAAGTAGGAATCCACCTACTGTCCAAAGCGCCAATTCCGCGCTCAAGCGTGAAATCTCGTGTATTAAATATGTCGCAACACAGATACATATATATTCGTAGTAGTGTTGGTAGTATACCATTTGCTTTCCCTACTTCTCTTACTCCACTCACTCTTTCAGTTGACCAAACGCGCGAATACGTGGCTTATGAGATTAGCCGAGTGTGTATAATGTCGAACTGATTTTGCAATCTTCATAGCATTTCAGATATTTAATATTGCTTTACTCAATACATACCACGTTTGAAAATAGATAAGGAGAAATTTTAAGCGATCGTTTTTCGAGATTACGAGATATACTGGTATGTGTGTATATATGTATTTATTACCGATCTAATTGATTTCAAGTTTTTGCTGCTTATATATTTCCTCTTGATCGATTAGCATTTGTAATTACATATCTCTTTAATTACCAGTCTTGTTTTTTTCCTCTAATCATTTTTATAAAAAATATATCTATGATTTATGATAAAGATCAATTGATTAATAGTAAGCACACACACAAAAACTTATATTAACGGATAAAAAAACTCTAAAAAAAATCTTTCACTCTCCCATAGCTTCGCATCAAGCTATATGGCGACCGATCGTCTTGGCGCCGTCGGCGCTTAAGAATCTCCAGCATTAAAGCAAATTTATCGCAGACGTACGCGCAAAAAGCTTTCCGCAACGAAAAGAGAAAGAATAACACAGTCGCTTCATTACGAACCAAGCCATGGAAGTAACTTGTATATGTATATATTTGTTTTTTTTTTTTTTACCTTCTTATCCTTCAGAGCCGCGAGAAGAACGCGAGAAGCAATTGCGTGGAACTCGCGGGAAAGAGAAAAAGAGTAGTAAGCTTTGGCTCGAAGCCGAGGCGGAAGCAGTTTCGGGAGAGCTGCGTCTCTTTCTCTCTCTCTCTCGCGCGCGCGATTACATCTTTATGGTTTTATAACAGCCGCGCGATCGTGCTCTTACGAGGGTGCATGTATGTATGTACGTAAACGAAGAAGCTTCATCTCGCGTCTCCTTGTTTATTGTTCCACAACTCCTGCTTCCGTGGTTGCTTTGTTCCTTAGCCTCGAGAAAATTTTGCGCACCCCCTCTGGTTATGTTATGGTAGAAAATGCAGTGTATGTTATAGACGCCGCGAGCGCGTAGTTTCATGCATCACTTACTTACTACTCTTCCGGAATTCAGGCCTTTGACTTTTAAATATTTGTTTCAAGTTATACTTATTCTGGATTCATCCCTTCTTGGAGTTTTAGAACTTTGGAATATCGTTCAAGTTATACTGCCTATACACATTGTTATTAGTAGAAGAGTAGTCTATCTTACTTTTGATGCAATTTACGTTCTACTTTAATTTTTTTTTCTCTTCATCGACTTTCCACCTTTTACTATGGTTCTATAAAATAAAAATTTCTATAATCTTTTATTTGTGGAACAAAATATCGAAGCACTCGGTCATTATATTACGACAGGTTTGAAAATTGATTGATCCATAAGTCTAATCAATCTCGCGCTACACACGCACACTATCATTTTGAGAAAACCCAAAATTATAGTATCAGCTTTCACAAGATGTATATCAATCTTAAAATCTGTAGCCAAGTTGAAAAGCGGTTAATAACCATATAACAACAATCGATATCCTTAGGATAAAAAAATCAATTATAATGAAACAATATAACTAAAAAATTGCAACCACCAAACTGATTGGATATATTCTCTTGAGACAACTGCCACACAGACCATGACTCAAGATATCTTGTAAACCAAGTTCTTGATATACTCTTAGCTTGCGGGTGGATATAATCGATTTGCCGTGAATTCAGCCGTAAGTCGTCTCCTGCGAGTAAGTAGCTAGTATATGTGACACACAAGAAATACCCTTTTCTTGGGCCCTAAAGGCGCCAGCCAAGCGAGAAATTACTCATCATTCTGATTGAGGTTAATTAATTAGATAATTAAGTCTTTGCGGTAGCAGCAGCAGCAGCAGAGAGAAACGAAAGAGCTACTGCTACTACTCTGCTTGGCAATCCTATCCTTAAGTCTTGGCGCTCTTCTACCCCCCTCTCTTTCTCTTTCATTTTGATCTGACACTGCGTTCTTTGTACTCTTTGCCTGTAAATGAGCGGCTGAATTATTTTCTAGTCTTTTATTCCTACACTCCCCCCCTCCCCATTTTCTTTCTCTTTGCAGTTCTCCGTTTCTTCTTCTTATCATTTTTAGCCTTTTATCTGACTCAGCCTTTTTTTGCGCGGCAACTGCGAATTTTATTATTTGTTATACTTACGCAATTTTCATTAAATTGTTTTTTTCATGTTTTATCATTTTCTTAAAAATTCTATTTTATATAAAAAATTTAAAATATATTTAAAAATATAGAATTAAAAAAATTTTCAATATCTAATAATCCTATATTGTGATAATACCATATAAAGCCCCATATAATCTTTTTATCTCAACACCCCACTCTGTGCAACCACAACTTTTTCTCAACCCCAAACGATCTCTTTCGTTCAACCAGTCTAAAAAGTCCGCAACTGTATACACATAGCCAAAGCTCACACACTCTTTTTTTTTCTACTCTCGCGTTTATCTTATTTGACCGCGTTCTCTCTTATATAACCAGAGAGAAAAAGCTTTTTCCTCTCACACCTTCCTCTTTCTCTTTTGTCCATCTCTTGCTCTCCGATTCCCAGCTTCGCCAGATCCTTTTTCCTCTTCCTCTTCCACAGTCACATTTTCAAGCTCTCCTGCACTTTGCCACACGCACACGTACAATATACTTCCATACACCAAGCAGCATCGCTCGTATCCCCGCGGGAGAGGAAGGTTCCTCGCTTCCTTGCAAGTTCGTTATACAAAAATGCTCCTCGTTACCGAAACACCCCTACCTCCTCTCATCCTTTACCACCGTGGCTTCCCTCATTAATTTGCTCCTCCAGCGGGCCGCTATCGTGCCAGTGCTCGTTTTGCCGCTCGTGCATATATATATACACACCAGCCGAGAAAAGCTCGTGAAAGGTGCATTGACATCGGCAAGAGGGAGCAAGAAAGAGAGAGAGAAGAGATAGAGGCTTAGGAGCGGGATCTCATTATCTTCGCGCGAGGCTCCCTCCTCTCCCTCTCCCTCTGTACACGCTTTATATATACATGCCTGCTCTCCTCTTTCTCTCGCGGAAGCTCGCAAGTTCTCCGCGGACGATCGGCCTCATGCACGACTGCTCCCCTATACATATATACCCTCCTCCTCTGCACCGCATGAATATTCATGCGAATATCGCGATTATCTCTTTTAGACGCGGCTGAAGCTCGATGTGCACCACCATCACCACCACGATGGTGGTATAGCAGCGACAGAGAGACGATGCTTTGCGCGAAATTCGTAATTACTTAGGTTTCGAAGGAAATTGTGTCGGAGGGGTTGAGAACAGAGACTCGAGCTTCTTCTTCTTCTTCTTCTTCCTCCAGGAGTATAGGAAAATATGCGTTGGTTATAGTGTGTCTCACGTCGTTGGCAGGTATTCAATTAGTTTTCAAGAGGAGTTGCTGCCTATGTGTGTTCTTTCGTTTCTGAGATGTTTGCTAGGGAGTATATGATTGTGCAAGTTTTCGCGCGAGTTAATTTGCATGTGTTTATAGCTTTTTGAAATAAATTTATTATTGTCTTTTTGGATTCTCTTGGGTGATTGCATTTTATATATATACGCTGCAGAGATTTATTTTTAATGGAAAAGAGTGGGAGCCGAGAAAGCATTTATTATTAATAGTTTTAGCAGTACTCTTACGTACAAAATGTTAAATCTACTTAAGCAAAGCCTTCATTAAAGTATTAGCTGCTGCTACTTTCTATACTAACTATTCGATTATATGTTTTACTTTGCTCAAAAATAAAAGAAAAATCAATACGTCTCTATTATATAAAAAAATAAAAAGAGAAGAAAAAATACAACAAAAAATCACTTACATCACTTTGAAGGATACCTATTTAAAAAAACTCACACCACCTAATCCCTAAACACAACTTGAAAACAAAAAGAGAAGAAAAAAAAGTTCAACCCTAGAAACGTGAAATCATTCGTTTGCAGGGTACTCTCTCTCTCTCTTATATCCCTTGTTGCCTCGTAACACACATATTCAAACTGCCTAATGTTCACCCCTCGCTTACACGCCAACTCTCTTTCTCTCTCGTCTAATCTAGCAAAAACACACACACACACGAGTATACTCGCTTTTTCGCGATGAGCGCTTCTCATTTTAACGGTAGGGTGAGGGTGTGTGTGTCTGACGTTTTTGACGCGTCAAGTGGGGAGGGAGGGGTTCTTGTAAGTACTACCGCTGCTCTGCTCACGCCCTGTTTTACATAAATACGAGAGCAGTCGCGAAAGGATGTGTTCGGAGACACGACATATACATATAGTAATAAGGGGGAGGAGAGGATGACATGTATACCCGTATAAGGGAGAAATTTAAAAGAGCTCAAGACTATCGTTCATTTGTGAAGGTGAATTTTGTGAATAGTATATATATCTGAGAGATATTGTATACTGAGGATAAAATGATTTATTGCACTTACCTTATGTTGACTTGTGTACTTTGGTAGATGATATTGGTTTGTTGAATTTTTTATTGGTTGTAAACTTGTTTGCTGGTTTAATTATTCGTGTCCTATTTGCAGTTCTAAAAAAAAAAAGATAATTAAATTGCAAATTTTATTAATTAAATATATTTTAAATTTATTTCAAAATATTAATTTTATCAGCTCATATATTCATAAAGAAAAAGAAAAATTATATAAACAAAAAGAAAATATAAGTCTTTCTCTCATGTTCAATTATCATGTGATAAATTAAATGGTATACGAATGATATCTTTTTGTCGGAAAAATGTCTTATACACATAAAGTGGTGTTCGATACGTATAATCAAGAAAAGAACTCTTTCTTGCTTCATTACGATAGCAAATATAGCGGTGGTAAAAGAGAAAGCGCGTATAAGAGAAAGACAAACGAAGCAAAGTTGGTGCGCAGATTCCTTCAAGTGATCCATCCCCCTGCCTCCTCCTCTTCGACAAGTGTATAACCCAGTGAATTGGAAATGTTTTTACAGTTGATTCACTGTTTGCTTTGCGTAAATGTATCATGTCCCTCTCTCTCTCTCTCTCTCTCTCTGTCGCGTCCAGTACTGCATCCAGCAGTAGCCACCGAGAGTGTTCCCTTTATACATCAACTCGTACGTCTTCAACAGCATCAGCGAGAGCCGCCAGTTATCCGGATAGCTTAAGCCCTGTTTTAACCCTGGCCCGGGGTCTGTTTAGCTAACTTCGTATTTAGTTAGTCAACCCTGCCCGCGAGGCGTCGCGAATGGACGACAAGTGTCCCCCACAATATCCTCATCCTCTCGTTTTCTCGCATCATAGAAATCTTTCCCCCGTACCCTTGTCAGTTCTATGAAGCGAGCCCATTGGCGCGAATGTGCCGAACGTGCAAATCCCGTCATTATCAAATTTGTCTTTTGAGGGGGGGATAGGATAGAGGAGCTCCGGGAAGCTTATACTCGAGAGAGAGAGAGAAAGAGGGAAACGTGACTCCCGGCCGATATCTGACAGAATAAATAGGGGAAGGCTTTTTATTAAGCGGCTGCTTTCACATCGTAGCCTGCTGCTAATGCTGATGCTGTAGCGTTTATATATACATA
>JAPYZE010000563.1:0-36641 GCA_030522805.1 Leptomastidea abnormis
TTTAAAACCTTTTTTGTCCGGAATAAAAATATTAAATATTAAAAAAGTTACAGAGGAAAGAAAAAAACTTTTAATCATGCCCCGGTCTCCCCTATATGTGTTACTTTGACGTCAAATTAAATGATAAATATATTTTATGATGACATGGAATGTGATCGTGTATTTTTGATAATAAATAGAACATTTTTAGGTAAAACAAGCTTTTTTAAGTAAAACGGGTTTTCTACACTTTTTTGTTATTTTTATTTTTTTTTAGCTTTGACAAAAAAAATTTAATTTAATATTCGATTAGTAATATTTAAAAATGTGGTTTGATATATTTGAAAAAAATCATTTTAAATTATTCGTAAATTCATGTAATCGTAATTATACACCGACAAATTAAAGAAAAAATTAATTAAACGCATTTAACAATATTCAAAATAATTTTAGCATACAAATATTAGCTAAAGCTTAGATTACACGTTCCATATAACAAACAGTTCTCTACTTCCAAAAGCGCGGGACAATTACTTTTTTCTCGCAGTCAAAATAACGAGAATTAGGTGCGATAAAATGTGGGAAGTACAATCCAACGCGTAAGCACCTCATCTTAACCGTTCAAAGCAACAAAACCGAGTAGATGACTCTGACGACAAGTCGTAACTCAAAGCGAAGTAATTGGCGAAAGTTTCTTGCAAAGCGTCGTTTTACCTTCCCTTGTCCCGGTATTTCCTTCTCCTATTCCTACTTCAACTCCTACCTCAATGCAGATCCATGCAATTTTATTTCCCGTAAGCGTAAGCTTGGCGAAGCCTTTTCTACTGCCTTGGTACACACTACTACTCCTGCTCTAAATCGCTTTCCCGCAAATCTCCCACAGTAGTATAGTATAGCAAGTTCTCCTCAATCTTGAGCAAGTACCGTGGAAAAGCTCGCTGAATGAATTTTACCAGCCTCTTTTATTGAATTATTATTACTTGCAAAGACAAATCAGCGCGAAAAATAAGCAATTTGATATGTTAGTGGGAGATAATAGAAAATGTGAAATGTAAATGATTAATATTATGATGATTTGTGCTAGAGTCAAATAAAAAAATTTATAATAATGGATTATTAGATATATTTTTTTTTCTCGAAAAATCTATTTTAAAATTCGAAAAAGCAGGGGGTTTAAGTTAACCGAACTGTATATTAACCTCGTATGAATTAATAAATTTTTCCATACTAATCAACCCAACGTGACCAACTAGATTCAAATGAACACGAACAAGATAATCGTTGTTTGGTTTTAAAAAAAAAAAAAAGAAAGATTGAATTAAGAATGGAAAAAAGATTGATCATTGCGTGACTTGCAAGCCTTTCTTGTCTTAGTTTGATGAATCACAAATCTTGAGCGAACGTAGATATATATAGTGACGTGTCAAATATTCATACGCACGTCACGCTGCGTTTACGTGCAAGGAGACCTAATTTGACAAACGCGATCTTTGAAATGACTTATTAATTAATTAATAGTAGAGCTATATTTTTTTGTTTTTTTATTTTCGTATTGTTATAAAAGTATTATAATAGTGATTTGGTTTTGTTCGAGATAATTTTGAATGTCATATAGTAATTAATTGAACAAATGAAAAATTTTTATTTTTGTACAAAATTTAAGAGTTTATACTTTAATTTTTTCCTTACAACATAAAGCTGTTGTAACTGTCGTTATTCAACCGTCAAATCAACCAATTTTTCCGATATAAACAATAAGAACAAATTTCCCAATATTGTTATCTAAAAACCATTATATATATATATATATACACAAACGAAAAAGCATAGATTATCACGCCTAGCTTAAAACATCGAAAAAAAAATTGTATTATGTAGCCTTTCTCTTTATCTTTCTTTTTCTTGCACTTATAAAGAGATAAAAAAAAGGGAAAAGATAAACTTCGACTCATCGATCGATACATACACACAGCTACACTCATACAGGTATGCAAGCTTGATCATGAACGTTGCAATAGTGCAGAGACCGGTCAACAATTTTTTTTTTCACGCCACGCTACAAATCCTTGTAGCTACGAAGCGGGCGCTTGTATGCGGTCGTGTCTTATCTCGAGATTAGTTTCTTTACAAAGCAAACTCACATGTCCGGTCTTCCTCTTCTTTACCCTGGCTATTGAGAAATTCACACCAAACACATATATACTCATTTCGTCATTTTTACATGTTCATCGTTTTTATGCTTCGCATGCTAACACTTTTATTTTGTCGTTTGATGAAGAATTAAACAGGCTCGTGATTTTTTCCAATTACTCTTTTTTAAAGTGAAATTTTTACAAGTGAATAATAATGTACCTAAAATTAAATAATGTATCTGAAATCACTTGTAAAATATGAATTTGTTGTCTTAGGGACCGTCCTAAATCTAACAGACACTTGTTAGAGTCTTCTTAGGTGATTTCTCACACGAGAACAGTAATTTAAAAGATTTGTCTAAGTTAGATCAATTGTGATGTTATATAAAAAATGTAAAAATTTATTTTTTACTGATAGTAAAAATTGAGAACCATGTATTTTCAAGATATTTTCATTTTTGGAAGATTTTCAATGTTTCGAGTTTTGTGAAAGAATGTAAAGTTACCGAGAAAATATTCAAAATAGTAGTGGATTTTTGTTTGGAGAATAGATATATATTTTTCGATATAAACTTTTATTGAAAGCGACTCTGAAAAAATATAAAACTTTTATTTTACGATCGCTTGAAACAAAATGCAATTTAATTTTTTTTTTTTGCTCTCTCTTGAATTTCTCTTCACGTTGTTAATTTTCCCTTTATCTTTACCATACTCCCATGAAAACGATAAAAAAAAAGTTAATCAATTCGAAATACCTTTCAAAAAGTACAAATTAAGCTGAAAATTGTAGCAGACAAAGCATTTAAATATGTAAAAAAAAAAAGAAACGAAATTCCAATAGCTCAGAATTATTTCCATAGCGGTTTTTTTTACAGTACTCCAAAGTTGAACTCTCGAAACACCAAGCACTGCATAAAAATCTTTTGCCTACTCATATAGACTCAAATGACTATTCGTATAGAAAAAAAAGTTTTACGAGCCAGTAATGAAACTGTGGAGAAGGGATTCGCGATATCTCAATCCGGTCAGAATAAGTACAAGAATAGTTGGGACGCGTACATATTATATACTGTAGCGACGAAAAGTTTCGTGCTTGAAACGCGTATAGTCGAGGGCGCTTACCTAATGACGTATGCAAAGCTCGACGTAGCACCACCATAGTAGCAACGCGCCTTCGCGGATAATTGAATAACCATTCGACTTGATATTCTCGCGCCACCTGCTGCTACTACTTCTATATACCTACACACACACACACACACTGCATATATACACTACAGCATAGCTTGTAATCGTGATTGCATGGGTTGGGTACGCACCTCATTTTAGTTACTAGTCCCTTTTCCACCATTCGACCTGCCAAGTACATACTTATGCACATGTAATTTCGTCTGTTATGAAGAATAAATGTAATAATAGAGTAATTTTATTTAATGAATTATATATTTTATTCAATTTATCATTGAATAGAATAAGTTTTTAAGAGTTGTATCATATTTCATAAGAGAATATAAATTTTTTACAAGTCATAAAAAATATTCATAAAAAAAATTTCTTTCTTTTTTTTTTTTTTTTTTTTTGTAAAGAAGGATTTTCCATTATTCTAGGTGACGTGACCTAGATATTCATATGCGCAAACTTTTTTACTTAAAAAGATACAAAAATATTGATACATGAATTTTTTTAAAAGAATTGAACGCAATTCGTTATTCAGATTACGCACTTAACTATTGGACATTCATTTTACTTTTCCATCTAGTATTCCTTAGATGTAAGAAAGAAAATTTTTTTGACTATCTACGACGTCTCGATATTCACGTGGGAGTTAAAACTAGTTTCGTTTCAGTGTACCAACCATAACGAAAGTTTTCGCAAGAAGATGAAGCAGAAGAATATTTCGTATCATACATGAAATAGTAAAGAGGGAAATGTGTATGTCTGCTGTGACTGCACTATAAATATATGTGTCTGTATATGCTTGCGATGGCAAGAGATTGGATAAAGTATAGAAACCTCGATGGAGATTTTCTTTCCAGTACGGACGAAAATACAAAAGTTCGAAGTAAAAGTAGTACTACGCGTATATGCTATATATACTGCCACAAGAAACTACTTTGCGAAATTCAATTTAAATTTACCGCCGCCACTACCAGGGATGACATAGGCAGAAGGTAAAAGACAAAAAAGAAAAACGATATTGCTCTTATATATACGGCCCTGGATATTTATACTTAATTAGATATTCGATCGGTTTTTTTTTAGAAGATAATTGCGATACTTAAGTTTTTCCAAGGTGACGACGTGATGTAATTGAGGACATTAATTTATGGAATTATAGATGTAAGTCACGCAAAAATTCCTTTACTGTTCAACGTCACGATTTTTTTTTTGCCTATTAATAAGCTAAATATTATTCGATAACGCATTTGATTCTCGAGATTTTTATACTCTTCAATATTTCGTATAAAATACGTCTTTTAAAATGTATAATTCTTAAATATTAATATCTGTAATATTAAATTTAAAAAAAATATCTTAAACTTGGATGCATCTGTCAATGACCCCCTGTTAGTATAACTATAAATATAAAAAAAAACATTTGCCATAAAAATAAAAAGCACTTTTAAAAATAAAGTACATCATTTCATCATTTCTACGTCAGTTTTACATCTCAATAGTAAATTTATCTTTGATAACAGTAAATCTCTCCATACAGATCATCTTGAGAAAAAAAACAATACAAAACAGGCAAATAATAGCAAGAAATATATAATAATAGTGACGCGTCGTTGCGTTGAAGTAAACTTTAATACAAAGTACAAGAAAGGCCAGAAAGCAGTGAAGGCAGCGAAGGCAGCATGCATGCGCGTTCTAATCACAGATTCCACCGATAGTACGCCTCAGTGCCAAGCACGATGCAACATGAATGGCCTTGCATTTACATAAAGTCGCGCGAGCGTGGCGCATATGGTACGGGAAAGAGAGTCTCCTAGCTTTGTACTAAAGTATATATAAGAGTAGAGTGAGTGAGTGAGTGAGCGAGTGAGAGAGATAGAAAGAGCCCGTGAAGTGTACAGCACTCCCGAGGCCAGACCGATGTGTTGGCAGCAGTGACTGCCTGTCTCGGGGCGGCACATGACGACAGGCTAGCTTGTAATCAACGGAATGGAAATTATTCACATGTTTCATGTATTTGTGTGTGTGTGTGTGTGTGTGTGTGTGTGTGTGTGTGTCGGGCACAGATCTCTCGCGGAAGGACGGCGCATTTACTGTGCACTCTCGATTGTCCGGTTGTGGTATGACGTATATGTTGGCGTGTCTGTGTGTTTATGTGGGTTTTTCTTACTAAGACTTGGGTTTCAAGTGTAGAATGTCGGTATGTATATGTTAGATGATATGGCAGCTGTTTATAACGATAAACATTAAAATGAGAAGTTTATTGTAAAATAACATTTTTGAGAACTAAACCTTATAAACATTTTGTAGATTAGAGATCATATTTAATGATGTTTTGAATTGACTGTCTTTATTAATTTATCGTTATGTTGGGTAAAAAATCAAGGTCACAAATGTTTAAAAAATATAATATAATAAAATATATGACTATTTTTGCAATTTTAATTTAAATGATCGCTGAAAATTAAAGAATTAAAAGGGTATAAAATTCTTTGATTAATAATTTTTTTTACTTATACATCATGTATGAATTTATATTATACAATACATGATTACGAATAAATAATAATACAATGATCACATGCTGATTTTTGTTTATTATAAAATTGTATATTTTTAAAAGTTTTTTTTTAATAATTTGCATTTTGAAATTTGGCGATTATAATTTTGAAAAAGTATTTTTATTCATCTTTATTATTTTTTTTTTAAATTAATTACACAAATATATTAAATATTTTAATAATTATTATCATGCTATAAAAGATAACAAATATATTAATGGTTGCAAAAAAATATAATATATATTATTTAAAAAATTACTGATATTAAAAAATTACATTAGAAATAAATATTAAAATAAAATTTGCTAATAGATAGTACTTTATTGTCGTGGCAACGGAAGCATCCTTATCAGGATTAAAATATCAAAACTGTGTTAAAAACACTCTTCCGGAATGAAAATGCCTCAGATATGCACAATGACTCGTAAAATTGACAGTCTTTTGGCGTACGCGGTGCTGAACAGTTCTCTTTAACAGTAGAATTTTTTACAAGTTATACTAAAAATATTATTATAAAAAATTAATCCTTTAATTTTGTAAGTGCCTAGTCTATGTGTTTGTGATATAATAATGGATCTCGGCGATAGGTGGGACAATATTAATGTTTTATCAAATAGTGGTATGTACAAATAAATCAACTTTAAATGCTATGCATTTATAAACAGTATTTTTTATATTGAATTTTTACGTCTGTCTTTTTGTAATAATTAATTTACAAAGTCGGCGTTTAAATTTATTTTATAAAATGAAAAAAATATTTTTAATATTTTTATTAGAATTAAATTAAAATATAATATATAAAATTTATAATGATACAAAAAATTGAAAAAATTTTAATAATTTATTTATTAATATATTTTTGTGGATTGTCGTAGATGGTGACTTAGAAATCAAAAATAATGTTGATAATGAAGGTGATCGTAGAAAAGTAGAGATAAAAAGTTATATCCCAAAAAGATCAAGAGAAAAAATATTAAAACCTCTTTATATAATCAGCGGCGTTATAGTATTGGTTTTAATAATTATAATTATAATTGCCGTCAGCTTGGAAAAATCAGGTAATTTTTTTTTTAAATATTAGTAATGATTTAAAATATTGTATAATAATTATATTATTTGTAATAATTATATATTATCATTAAACGATGTTAACGAATTATATTATTTTTTAGATACCAACAATGAGTATAATGTTAACAAACGATTACCACTTGGACTAATTCTGCATACTGATGATCGTTTTTGGCTTTACAATAAAAAAAGTCAAGAACTTGATTTTCTATTCAAGATTAATCACACCGTATCTTCATTTGATTTCTTTGACAGAAAAAAAATAATTACTATTGAAGCTAATACATCGAAAATTGTTTCTTTGTTAAGTGATAACATAAACGAAACCAATCATGATTTTGATTTTGTTTTTAAAAATGTAAAAATGAAAGCGAAAAGTCTTGCGATAGATTTTTTGACAGGAAATACTTATATTATAGATGACGAATTAAAAATGTTAATTGTTATTAATTTCCAATCTAAATATTATAATATTTTATTGTCATATCTTCTAAATCCACGAGAAATAGTATTAGATCCAGCTCAAGGTCTCATGTTTATAAATCAAGAATCAGATTCGGTAATCAAATTTTCACATTTTTATTCTATTTTTAAAAGTAATTATTGTTATTGTATTAAATTAATTTTGTAGATCCTTAGAGGAAATATGGATGGTACTGCACTGACAAATATCATTCAAGACAGTGGAATGACTGCGATTACCTTAGACCGTAAGGCCAAAAGAATTTATTGGGTACAAGATTTTATAAGTATAGAAAGTTCAGATTACGACGGCAAAGATAGAAAACAATTTTTTGTTGACTCAGTGGATATAGCAAGCTTAGCTATTGTTGACAATAGTTTTTTCTGGTTGTGGCCAAAATATGGACACGTAAATGCGACACTATGGTCATGTAAACTTAATAACGACACATGCGAAGAACACGCTATGCATAAATTTAATTCATTTCAAAATGTTAAATATATCAAAGCCAGTATCGATCACAGTGATGAAATTTCTAATCTTTGTAAAGTCAACAATGGAGGATGTCAACATCTGTGTTTAGTAATTCCAAATGGCGGTCGCAACTGTGTCTGCAAGTTAGGTTGGCAGCTTAATCCTGACCGAAAAACTTGTCGACAAGTGACTGATTTTATTTTGTATGCAGAGGATAATTACATTAGAGGACGTAATACTGATAAAACAAAATCATCTTTGGTTGATGTATTTTGGCCTACTGCGTATAATGTCGAATCAGTTAATTTAAAGGGTATCATTGATTTTGACTATAACGTAAATAATGACGAATTTTATTTTAGCGACGATGGACATATTTATCAGATGAAATTAAAAACATTAAGTAATCAGATTGTACTGTTGAACAGCGATATGTATGAAATCATAGAAGATTTAGCATATGACTGGTTCACAGGGAACCTGTACTATTCGTTACGTTCTAAAGTCCATAGTAGACGTCATTATTTAATGATGTTCAATGTTAATCAAGGTAGTGAATATAAGAAAATAATATCTTATTTTATTTACGATGGTACATTTGGTCTTCAAGCATGTCCGTTTGCTCTGGCTGTTTATCCTAGTAAAGGATTTTTATTTTTTACGGCTGGAGAAGATAGTCAAAGATCTATTCAAAGACTTACCACGAATGGCACCAAATTATCGCAAATCTTTCACATTCCATACATTCATGACCACAGATTAATAACCATAGATTACGACAAAGATAAGGTATACTGGATTCATCATACAGAGGATTACACTAAAATCAAATACGCTGATTTTGACGGGTCAAACGAAAAAATTTTTACGGTTGATTCAATGAAGCTAGCAAGGGCAATTTCTGTGTACCATCAATGGCTTTATATGAGCAATGATACGGGTATTTATCGAGTTCACAAAGAAACTGGTATTGGTCTTGTTAGAATTGTTCCTGAATTTGATAATGATCAACGTAATAAGAAAATTTCTGGTATGAGGGTTTTTAGCGCTGCTATGCAATTATCTACAGCCGATGACAATCCTTGTGCTGTAAATAATGGCGGCTGTAAAAGATTTTGTTTTGCTGCACCTACGAAAAGTTGTGATTAACAAGATAAAAATACTGATTTTAGTACTTAAATTTGTATAATATTAAAGTTTGCAATAACATACTTAAATACAAATATTGGAATTTTTATAAATTTTTTATAATATATGATAATTTTTGTTTAAATCGCTTTAGTAAATATAAATATTTTTTAAGATTTTGGCATATATATTTTTTGAAATAATTTTATATTCATTAATTTTTAAATTAATTTACTACGATTTTTGAGATAAAAAAATATGTATGTTTCACAATATAAAGAAAAGTTGTAAATTATTTAGAATATTTTTTTATTTGACTATTTATTGTCAAAGCGAGAAAATTTCTTTGATACTATTTTAGTAAATATTTTATCGAATTTGTATACAAAATATGTAAACGTTAGTAAGAAAAAATGTATGTTGCTATTATGAATTAAATGAAATAGAAGCCTATTTATATTTATAAAATATATTGTTAAATTTTTATGATTACGATATATATCTATAAGTTATCAAATTTTTGACACTTTCATTTGACCGCATAAAAATTGATATTTTTGTATTCGTATTCATCACTTCGTTTTGATCATCATGAATTCATATCGCAAACCGGCTTTCAGTGGGAATTACATACGATCGGATAGCAAATAAAACTTCCGCACTGGACACACTACGACAAATGGAATTTTTTGTGCGTGAAAAATGGCAAATTGCAAAAAATACGAAGGCTTATCACTTTGTTTTTTTTTTTCCACTTAAGGACAGCGTTTCAGTAAAAATATAATAAATGGTTATTTGAACAGTGTTTTTGCTCTATTCATTTCAATTTCAATAGTAATAAAAAATGGAAAATGCTACGAATTGAAATAAAATGTTTTAAGTCATTAAAAATGATAAATGTTGAATATAAGTAAATTTTTCATTCTGTCTACCTGCAAATTAATTTTATAAATTTTAAATAAAGATGTCACTTAGAAGACTAATATGAAAATATGCTGATCCTAAATCAGTATTTTAAATTTAAAAAATGAGCGAGCTTTTAAAATGATATGACAATTTTTGACGATAAAGTTTATAAATTAATTTTATTTCTTATTAATTTTTTTTATCATATAACTATTTTGAAAGTTGGTTTCAATTATTTTATATTTCTCCATAAAAATCTTTCATTTATCATGAATAAAAAAAATATAGATATCACATACAATCTATCGAACAGTTACAATCTAGAATGACAATAAGATAAGGGTTATTGAAAACACTATTTTTTCAGGACAAACGTTCTCGCTTATCCAAAACCGAAGCATGTTTACCAAAGCATAGAAAAAAGCCAAGCGTCCAACGTTATACAAAAATGAAAAAAAAAAAAACCCGAACGTGTCGAGCGGCAAAAAATTCATCATCGACATAGGGTTGAAGAGGAAAACTACACCAGATCGTAGCGTTTCAACCAGGCAATGCAAAAAAAAAGCCATCGGAAGTTTAGCAGTAGAGCTTGAAAGGAGAGGGGGGGGGGGGAGGGGAGAGAGATGAAAATCCAATCTGCCAGAGCTTGGCTATCCAGACAAACTCGATTCTGTCGCGGCGATAAAATAACGTCTGGCTATCCGATGTAGACTAGACACACGCCGAGAATATACACACATATATATGTACGCGCGTGCGCGAGCTTGTCACTACCGTTACCACACGTTTCAATTGACACAGTTTTACGAGGGTAATTCTCGAGTTGCCTTTGTCGACTTTATGATTTGCGACAATTGAATTTACGGTATAACGATGAGCGTGCTTTTTGCGGCTGAATCGTTGAACTTGACTGATCAAATATCACGTTATGCTTTGCGTTTAACTAAGAATTGCTAAAAATTATGAAATACGAGAAATCGAGTTTTGATAATATGTAGGTATGTGGAAACTTGCTGTTAGTAATTCTATGGTATTAAATTTTAGGTGTTTATTTTTATGATAGAAAATTAAATTATAGGCTTGCGTGTATAGGAATGGTAGAACGAAAAGAATGAATTTTCGAAATCGATATTTTATTACCCATCACATTGACTGTTATGGTAACTAAAAATATAATCTTACAAAAATAATTTTTCAATCGTTCTTCTAAAATAAAATTTGAAATTTCAAACAATTTTATCAAAATAATATTTCGACTTATATTTTTACAACCTTAATAAATTTGATAAAGATAAATCTGATCATCAATTTTAAATTGCAATAAATAGCATTTTCTTTCTAAATAAAACTCACAACAATAATTCATATATCTGTCTAAAATCAATCTCTCATCTTAAAGCTCTCTCTCACTTTATCTTTAAAAAAAAAAAAAGTTGAAAGCCCTTATCGCATTCTTAGACTCTCTACAAAAATATACTCCCACAAGAAAACGTACTAAGTTGAGAACAGAGAATGCAGCTCCCGTTACGTTTTTGCCAAGTCAAGCGGTAAGGGCAGCAAGCATATACAGCACACTTTTGCGCGATAGCGATCAAATTGCGCGCGATTGCCGCAATGCATCAGTTCGTTCCGGCAAGCGTATATAATACTGGCACAGTGCAGCCACCGCCATAGCCACAGCTTGACGGCTTCTCTCGCGCTCTTTCTGGTTCTCTTTCTCTTTTACCATATACCATAGGATACGTTCCAAAACCACTTTTCTAGTATGCACTTACTCTTCTCTTTGACTTGTTTGCTTGATCTATATGCGCTTTTGCTCTCTTTTGACATTCTTTCATCGTGATTTTTGCCTGAGCTTGAAATTTTTGACTTTTTGAAGGTGTACGTTAAGGATAACAAAAATACAAGATTAATTAATTTTGCTGTTGGTTAAAAATATTAATCGATTATATGTGGTAATAAAAATTAAAATTAATGTAAAATTTTGTATTTTATTTTTTTTAATGAATATGTTTATGATATTATTTACGCTAAAAGTATTTTAGTTTTATTTATTATTTTATGATTAATAATTTATTTTGATGAAATTGACAAATTTTGTAATACGAATAAGATTTATAGTGTGAGTGAAAAATGGAAAATCATAATATATTAAATTGATGATGATGGTTTTTTGACGACGATTCAAATTGTTAATTTTGTTAAAACAGTTTATAACTCAGATTAAATGGAGAATTTTATTTTTAGTTTATTTATACATGATTATCTACTTTGCAGTAAATGTTTCAAAGAACGAAGGAAAAAAAACTGCTTGAATATAGATGTATTACATGATAAAAAAAAAAGATAATAAATGGTGTGACCAAGCATTACTCTACAAAAATAACTTTCTGAAGGAAGACGTCAAAGGTATAAAGAATGATTTAATATCTATGCTTGAATAGATATATAATATATGTTTGAAATGTAAATATAAGTTTTTTATAAGATTTTTTACAGTAATATTGAAAAAAAAAATGTTTAAATAAATTAATCTTGAAATAAATGATACTTTATTCATTTGCAATTATATGATAAATTACTTTTACAATTATTATTATGAAAACTTATATCAGTTAAACAATTAATACTTTCATTTTCGAAGGCTTGGAAATCGCAGTTTATTTATATTAATTAAAAGAAGTTAATTAAATAATAACGATTAAGTCAATTGATGTTTGTACAATAAAATATAATCATGTATTATATGTGCGACCAAGTTGGTTATAATTCAGATGCATTTTAATTAATACATTTTAAAATATTCATATTTTTTAATCTTGAGGATTAAATGAGATTGAATAATTTTCACCAAATAATTTACGCTCAACAAAATTTATATATAATTTAATTAATTTTTAACATCTTAAGGTTACTAATTTTCTTAATTACTTCGATTGCAATTTGATTATAATTATAAATAATTATAAAATAATTATTATATTACACAAGTTTTTATATAATCTTATCAAAATTTTGTACAAATAAACAACTCTTACTACATTTTTTTTAAAAATAAAAAAAAATCTAACTGCATCATTTACTTCCCAACTTTATTACAACTAAATACGAAAGAAATAAAACGTGAGAAAAGACACTCCAGACTGACTGGTACGTGTTTATCTCGCAGAAGCCAAAATAAAGGGCTCGCATCCCGTATAAAAGTAAAAAAAAAAAAGAAAAAGTAAGGCATAGAGAGTAAGAAAAAAAAGAAAAAATAGAAAAACCTAAGACCAAAAAGTCAAACGATTTTGGCGCAAGCAACGAAGCGAACTGAACTGAAGAGTCTTCTCTCTTAGTAAGGATCCGTAAAATTTCCAGTCCGATCTCTTTCTTTACCAATGTGTATAAAAGCACACATACACACATACAGAGTCTGAGCAACACACGTCGACGTAGTTGTTGGAAGCAGAAGCAGTAAGGCGCGCGGAAGAAAAGATAATGCGCGGGCGTTCCGGTTTGTGTGTGTGTGTGTGTGTGTATAGTTGACTGGAGAAGTCTACGGAGTTAAAGATAAAGAAGATTAGGAAGAAGAGTTGTACGGCAGAAAATAACAAGAAATGAAGAGAAAACGGAAATAGAGAGAAAAGAGATATAGAGGGATATATCTAAGTTTGGCTTGGTGTACACTTACGAGGTACTGTGTGTAGCTGTATAAGAAAAGTATATAGGAGAATTGACTGCTCGTGAATTTTCAAATGGAAAAACGACAATTAAACCTGGAATATTCAAATCATTCTTCTTTTTTTTTTTTTTTGGTTCTAGTTTCAACCTCGATTCTTTCTCTTAGAATTCCCGATGATTAAAATATTTTTCATTTTTTTTTTTTATTCTTATTCTTTTTTTTTATGTCCTTTATGGTCTGGGCATGTTCTTTTAACGCTGGTGTGTTTTCAGTAAAGTCTTTGTCGGTAGAAGTAAAAGAGAGAAAGAGCAATTTTCATCGACAAGTTGAGTATTAAAAATATCGATTTTGTGTGGAATTGTTTGATATTTTTTCTTTATTTTCTATTTGTCTTTCTTTTATTTTTTTTTTAAATATTTATAATTTGTTATTTTATGGTTAATATGAGATCTTGTTTCTGCTTTTACTCTTTGCTGCAATAGGGTAATAATTTATAATTACCTTCTCTCTAGTGCTATTTTACGCTTGATGCTATGAATATAGCTTTATGTTTCGGTGATATAAACCGAATATATATTCCTTTTATGGGTTAAAGCCGGTAATTTTATTTTCCATTATTAAATCTTGTTAATCAACTTTGTTAAACAGAATATATATATAAGAATATACATGGAATATAACTGAATTGGTGTTTACTTTTTCATGATTAAAACGATATACGATGAAAATTATCTGGTTAAAACTAAAAGGAATAAATTAAACTAATTATTAAAATTTTCACACCGCAATATTATTGTCTGACGAGGTCAAATGTCACTTTAATACACTTCACCAATAATATCACTTTTAATATCTCATTTATTATTCACAGACTGGCAGCAAATTATACGATAAATGCATTAACAACATTTCCCATTTACCTTAATGAAATTATACCACATCATCTTATTTCGATCTCGCGGTTCACCAACCACAAAAATAAACTATAAAAAATATTGCGGAAGAAATAATCAATTTCATTAATGTCGCGCACACTTATCAAGTTACAGCCTAAAGATCACCGTATCATTCGCAACTTGCCAAAGGCTCATGTACTCATAATATAAACATCGACTAAATAACTTAATGATAAGGAAATACAAGATGCCAAAGCTTATAGACATGATACCATCGTCACTTGTCAATATTCCCACACAGTTCTATATAACTTTACTGTATGCGTCTGGTAAGTGTCGTGCTTTTATCGCTTGGATGAAAGCAATGATAGCGAGAGCAAGAGTAGATGAGGATGTTATACCGTACTGGAATTGAACTTAAACTTTGTTTTTCTATGTATGTAAAATGGTTGTTTGCACATAATTTGGTGACAATAGATATACAAAGTATACGTATCTATGACTCATAAATTTATTAAAAAAATTAATTGAGCAGATTTAATAAAATTAATTTGGAATAATAAAAATTACAAAACAAAATCTACTGCTTCTTATAACCTCGTACGTAAAACAATAAATTGTTACATTAAATAATCTATTAATTTTATTTGCTGGTGATACATTAATTCATTTTATGTTTTTTATTCTTATCCAAAAAAAAAAAAAATGACAATACGATATCTAAATTAGTAAAAAAAAAAAAACAATAAATCAATTTGAAATATATATATTCATTGATATTCCGTGAGAGAAATAGAAGTGAAGTCAACGCCCCCCCGGTACCCCCCCCCCTCCCCCCTTAAATGTCAAGACTTGAAAGAGACGAGTCCTATGGGTTCGTTCTTTGTCCGTTCATTGAGAATGATGATCGGGGATAGTGTGAATATAGCCGAAGACACAGCTACAACCGGCTTCGGTGAGTTGTCCCGGGTATATTCACTGGAGAATAGCTTAACCCAAAAACTCCCTTGAGTCATCATTCTGATAAAGAGATAAGGGTGTTGTCTTTTTTTTTATATTTATATCTTTCTTTTTTTTTTTGGTAGTCTAATTTA
Source organism: Leptomastidea abnormis (assembly GCA_030522805.1). Classification (NCBI taxonomy): domain Eukaryota; kingdom Metazoa; phylum Arthropoda; class Insecta; order Hymenoptera; family Encyrtidae; genus Leptomastidea; species Leptomastidea abnormis. The sequence continues at coordinate 15,545 of JAPYZE010000563.1, forward strand.
GAGATAATTGAAGAAAATAGTTTATTTGGTACATATACTTAGAGAAGAAGGTTTGATTGGATAAATTATGACGTAAGAGAAACTCTAATTCTGGTCAAAAGTACATAATATTATGTAGTTACGAATCTCAGTGGAAATCAAGGAGAATTTACTTATATGCAAATTATGATAAGTTGTATTCGGAGAAACAAGTCAACATCTTCAATTATACATTAACATCATCTTAAAGGTATAAGTATTTAATTTTATTCTAATAGGTTTGAATTTTAATATGAAGTTTTTACTTATGGCATCAAATAAAACATAATCATTTTTCTTTCAGCCAATTGATTGTAAAAATAAAAAAATTTCCAATACTTTCTCATTAATATTACAAAAGACAAATAAGAAAAAAAAACTAAAATCATTAATTAGTAACCAAAAAGAAAAACCTTATATTCATAACACAAAAGTTAATTTATGTACCCATTCTTTTATACAGATGATGAACCAAGTCGAGAGTACCCAAAAACTTTTCATATCATATATTCTCCCTTACTTCTTCTTAACTCATTCTCACTAAACTAAAGATAGAAAAAAGAAGAAAAGAAGTGTATCTCACCAAGTCATGCTATTACATAGCAGCAGCAACAGCAGCAGCACTTGCTGGCACTTCTCACGCTCGTATCTACCTCATCACTTGCTCGCTCGCTCACGCGCGCCCCATCGCTTATCGTCTACGAGTAGTAGAACTAGCTAGAGGGAACCTCGCAAAATAAACGCCCGCAGATCCTAAGTAGCAGGAGCAAAGGTAGAGAGAGAAAGAGTAAGAGAGAGATGGAGATATATATCGTTGGCGAAAGGGTGAGAGAAACAGGTAAACCGTCCAGTCTCCGTAGGTAGAAGAAAAGAAGAGAAAAAAAAACGGGAAAACGTCGAGCAAGCTTTCGTGGCTTCGTATACTAAGACCGAGTGAGAGACCCTGTGGACTTCGCTTTGATAAGAAGAAGAAAAAGAAGAAGACGAAGGGTAAGAGCCGTAAGAGGTAACCTGGTGGTGGTGGTGCTTGTGGTAACGACATGCCTGAGAGTAATTGCACTGGCGCGAGCTCCGTTATTCTCGATTACCACAACGAAACTGACTTGGTGGGATATTGTTGCGTGAAAAATATCTGACGGTAATAAGTTGGTGTTACGGCTTGGTCATGAGGCTATTGAAGAATAGTTTGAATTTACATTGGGTAATATATGAATTGTTAAAGTGATAGTTAGTTGTAATTTCTTAAATAATTATCAATTTTTAATAAATATTTGAAGTATTGTGAAATTTTCTTTGCGTATCATAAAATATTTTCTGTTTGACTTTTTAAACTTGTGCTCAAATTTCAAAATTAGTTTTTTTTTTATTGTAAGAGTTTTTTTTCTGGTTCTACAATTTTTATGTTGTAAAATAAATTAAAAATATTAAGATATTGCTTTTACTAAAATTAATTATTTAAAAAAGAACGAAATAAAATTTTTAATTAATTAAAACACGATTACCTGGTATAATTTAAAAATATTTTTTTTATAATGTTTTTGTATACTTTAGCATGTAATTTTGGTACTAAATTTATTTTTTTCAATAAAATTTATTAATATCAGTTTGAAACAAAACTTCAGTAATTTGATCGGCATGTGCTTGTGTGGATGTTTGCATATCGAATATGCAGCATTCTCAAACTTTCAACTCGAAAACTAAATTGGGAATGTACTTCTGACATAATTACAAACATAATTTGGTTATGGGAGAAACTTTTAGCTAATTGTTTTAAAATTTAAAATTAAGCTTTTATGGTTTTTTTTCTGTCATGTCGAACTAGTAGTATTAATATATTATTTGACCTATTTGAATAAAATGTTCAAGAATAAGAAAGATGATAAAATTCTATCGTCAAATGTGTAACTTCGAAATATCCAGATCTAAATTCATTCATTATTTAATTTTCATAAATTCATTTTTATTAACCTTTAAAAAAATTACTGCCATTTAAAATTCTAACACTTTTAAAAAGTTTTTTTTTTTATAAAGATTTAATAAATTTTTCTTTTTTTAACCGTTAAAAAATAGTTCATTCCTCCTAAAAGTTATTACTTCATTTAATTAAAATTTTGATTTCATTGTCAATATTTATATATTGTTAAAAACATAACACTATTTGGTCACTATTTCAGAATTTAAAAAATACTTTTCATACGATTTCTTATCCCCGATTTAAAATAATTAATTGAAAAGCTATTTTTGAGGTCTCAGGAAGAAAAAAAACAACGATACTTCAATAAAAAAAATACTTTTTTCACTAACAAAACAATAAAATATTATCAGTCGAAACAACCAGTTCAATGCGGGTGTTTTTTTTTGCCGCTCAATTTCTTGCAAGAGTAAAAGTGGGGCGTGGCTTCTCTTTTAACATTTTTTCCCCGCTTTTCACAAAGATTTTTATTTTCAGCCTCATCCTAGTGTATACGTTTGTGTATGCGTGTGTATGTGCTTTCACGTTCGACGACTCTAGTAAAATGATTTACGCAGGAGCTGATGAATCGTAATTGGCGAGCGCGCGCAAAAGCTCTCGACGTAAAGGATTTTAATTTATGGTTAGGTTAACGCAGTTGCGAAAAGAAGGGAATAGAAGGGGGGAGGGGTGTGGTGGTGTGTTATATGTGTACCGGTACATACCGAGTCTATACATATACGAACAGCAATAAATTTATGGATATGCACTTGATAATAATTTTAGATGTTACAGTAAAACTCGAGTTTTATCAGTAAGGAAACAAGCTTGCAGACGTGTTAATTCATGAATTATGCTCTGTTAGTGTACATATATATGTTGATGAAAGAATTTTAATTGTAAGATATTACATACTACTTTGTTGTTTCTCTAATAAATTTAAAAAAATATATATAATCTACTTAGCTAGACTGGTTTTTATTAGTATCTTTAAATAAATATCCTTATGTTTGAAGTGAACAGTTTAAAATTATTTATATTTTTTCAAAAATTATAGACGAAAGTAGTTGTAGCTATAGATTAATGATAAAAATAAATTACGAGTTTATTGAGAATATTATTATTTATTACTTTGAAAGATGAATTATTTATATAAAAATTTTCGCAATTTTTAATTTGAAATTACTACAAATGATACAAATAAGAAGTAAAAGTTCTTTTTGAATATTCCAATGTAAATAACAGTTAAAGCGTGAAAATTTGCAAAATAATTTTCTGTTCATGCAAATGAAACATTAAGAAGTAGTTTCTTTACCTTACAAACTTTAAGAGAAAAAAAATTTAACTGTAGTTTTAGCTTGCTTTTATCAGAATAATAAATTTTTTAAGAAATTAAAAGAGCACGTTGAATTTTTTAAAGTTGAAAAAATAAAGTAAAATTAAAATTTTTTTTTTTATTGAAATCTTTAATTAAAATAAAAATATAAAAATCAATATAATAATATTACTAATTTACACAGAATGCATTTATTAATTCCAAACAATGAATAAGTAAAGTCACCAAAGACATCGTGTACAAAAAAAAGGGATCACTTTACGAGGTTTTGCGGTCCAGCAAACGAACGCCAGCTTTAGTATAGTTAATCCCTCAGCTGAGAGGTAAAACTTTACGCTGGTGCGCGTGCGAGAAATCGATCGATTTTTTCGAATCCCTTTATGAAATTTTAAACCGAATCCTCGAAAAGCAGCTCTTACAGAGTTGTGTGCTATACAACATTCTTAGGAAGATACAACAAGTTTCTCCGAAGAAACGCGATGTTGAAACAAAAAGCAGATCAGTGTACATGGCAAGACGCTCTGAAAGGTAAAGGATCATGGTAGGATTAGGTGTTTGCTCGTCGTTCTAATACGATTTAAATGCGGTTTAACGTTACGCGCGCTTTTAAGACAACCTGGTGTTTTTGCGATTTAGTTTCTTGTATTGCTTTGAATACATGCGAAAATAATGATAATGATATTTGTTCATTGTATTAGATATAATTTAGTCTTAATAATGTAGAGCTTGAAATTAGATTATATTTGTTATGATTTAAAATTTAATATAATTTTGTTGTGTAATTATTTGTTTGAGAATGAAGATTTGCTTTGTGATAATCGGTTTAAATATTCGGATTAAACATACCTTACAACCAATGCAATACTGATAAATAAGAGATGAATGATAAACTGAACTTACCTGAAAAAAGATAAAAAATGTTAGTATGTTAATTTTTATTATATAATCTTAAAAATATATTATATTTGTCTAGCTTTTTATTTTTATTAAAATAATATAATTTAATTAAAAATAAGTATAGATTTCAATTTCCGGATGACTTTATACATGAAATGATAATCAAATATCTCATGACACAATTCTGTATTATTTAGGTTTTTATTTCAGGACATGTGTCCTAGAAATGAATTTATATTCTTGTCAACAGTCGCATATATTAAATATTAAATATTTTAATGTGATTGATTTTAAATTTAAATATAAAAATAAAGTCAAGTTAAATTTGAAATAAAAATTAGAAAATAATATCAGATTATTGTGATGAGTAAAAAAATCTCTTGGAGTTATCAATATTATTCAATATATCACAAATCTTGATTTAATACTTCAAAAGTACCAAAATTTACAAAACAAACTTTACCCAGATTCAAGTTAAAACTTCATCAATTTAACAAAAATAATAAAAGAAAAATAAAAAAAAAATGTTAATTGTATCATTCGTTGTTGATTAAATACAATAGAAATAAATATTCACAAAATTAAAATTATCTCAGTACAGAGAAAAAAAAACTTTAGTACATAAGAAGAAGGCAAAATTTAGCAAAATCAGTGAACGTGATTGAGAGGTTGCGGGTCAAAAGAAGAAGAAGAAGAAGAAGAAGAAGAAGAAGAAGAAGAAGTGGTACAAGTGGTTTAGAAGGACATGCAGAATATATAGGGTAGTCATAAGCAAGCCAAGAGAGAAAGAAAAAGCCGCAAAGGAAAGAAGAGGTTAGCCGGTGTTGCGCGAGCAGCAATTACAGCGATGAGAAGTACCGGTGGTAGTAGTAGAGTCTCCTAAGTTCGTGCATATGCATTGCCTCTTTGCATTGACAAGCGGTGCAACCCTTTGTACTGACACACAACGACCCTTGGGTATGTGGTAATGCGCTAGTATATGTATATGTAGCTTACAATGTTTTCCGCGAAGAAGAAAGGATCAGAGTCCCTATGTGAACTAAAGAGGTTAAGAGAATGAGCAGACCGCGAAAAAGAGAGATTCACCCAGCTGGAAAAAAAAAATGAGAAAAAAGGAAGAAAAAAAATTTATGAACTCGTCTACTGTGAACCTACATACTCTCTTCTGCTTCGTATATAAGAGTTGTAGGTTTACTATATGCTGCAGACAAGTCAGTAAGCGCTTATATAAAAAGACTAGGGAATATATGTATAAGCTCTTAGTTTTGTTTTTCTCGTTATGCAGCTGTCATAATTTTCTTTTGAAATGGATGAGATGAGCTGCTTGACTGAGATTCTTTTCGCGAAAAAGAAAAAAAAAATATATATATGCCACGCGTGGCTTTTTTTCAACTCTTATAATTTGAGAGAGAGAGGTACTTTAAGCTTCGTGTACTATCTAGTATTGATGCTTTAGCATCAGTTATTTAAATTGCTTTGGCTAGACAGACTGAATTATATTTTAATAAAGTTTGTTATGGAAATTTGATTGGTATACTTGAATTTGTATATTTGATAACATTTTTAAGAAGAGTGTCATTGTGAAGTATATTTTTTTAGGGTATATACATTTTTTTTTTTTTTTTAAATTTTAGTTGGTATAAATTTTGTTTGAACAAAAGGATTGAAAGAACAATGAATTTATATCTTTTCTTTATTCTTATGGTTAATATCAGTTTTTGTAATTTTAACAATAGAACGAAAATATAATTAATAATATTTTGATAGGTTTTAAAATAAAGCTTGTTAGTAATAAATTTTATTTTAACATTAATTTTTATAAAAGTAAGTATTCATACAGAACTGTATCAACTAATAATAAAAAATAAATACAAAAAACTACCATAAAAATTTCTATTCATAAAAAATTTTTTTTGATTACATTCTGAAGGCTATTGTAACAAAAACATAAAAGCGTTTTTTGTTTATATATAACAAAAATAAAAAAAAAAAAGAAAACTATTGATTAGAATTTATAGAACATTAGAATTGTCTCTAAAACTACATAGGATCAATACACAACAACTACCGAATTGTTTGAACAAAAACATTACAGAAACGAGAACAACGAAGCAATTTGCTACTACTACTACTACTACCTCATACACATACAATACAATTGATCCTGCATCCCCTTAACTTTTCTGGTACATTATTCCTCTTTTATACTATTTAATTTCAATAGCTGATGACACTTTGGATGAGTTTAATTTATTGATCATACTTGTTGAAAATTCAAGTAATTTAGAAGTAGTTAATAATATGTGCTTTTAATAATTTCAAACTTTTTTTGGGATTAATTTTCAAAAAACTTTATAAAATTTTTTATTTTCAATAGTACATTTAGTATTGACATGGAAGACAAAGAGTCATTGTACTGTTTGATTTTACTCAGAATAACGAGGAATAGATTGAATTTTTATTCAATTAAAACTTGAAATATCTATTGTATAAAGTTAACAAATATCTATATGAATCATAATGGCTATTTACATTTAAATATTTCAATAACTTAGGTATGTTTATTAACTTTAATCCAGTTTTTTTTACAATGAAAAAAATAATTCTGCAGAAAATATTTTTTTTGCTACGTAGCATTCAGAAATAACTTAAGATCAAGTTATCCATAAATAAAAATTTTAAAAGTAAAACTAGGTCACTTTTATTAAAAAGTATATCATATCTATATATATTTTTAGATCAAGAAATAAACAATTCATTATATATACAAAGTAATTTTATTTTATTACTTAAAAAAAAAAAAGAAAATTATATAATTTTCAAGACCAATAAAAATAGTCTTTCTATTTTACCAATACATCTAACAAAACCATAACAATTCTGTATTCAGTAAAAAAAATAAAACCACAAAGTACAGATGTAGAGAACAGCAGATGGTACATATGCACCCGAGAGAGACATAGAAATAAGAGAAAGAGAGAGAGAGAGAGAGAGAGAGAGAGAGAGAGAGAGAGAGATAAAGCACATTTCCGTGTATCTTACCATAGTACTAAAACCAAAAGAACAGAAGTTCTCGCGCATGCACCACCATAGCCAAACTGCCATACACGTGCAGACAGACGCGATGAAGCATAAGACAACTGTACGAAAAGGAAGAGAGAATAGTATGATAGAAGGAAGGAGGAAAGAGGAGGAATGCGTTGCACGCGTCGTATATATGGGTGCGTCGTAGCACAATTCGCCAAGAAGAGAGAGAAAGAGAGAGCCTTTCTATACCGCAGTTCTCTTCCACCCGTTCGTCTCCTCCTCCTCCTCCTCCTCCCGTGGGAAATTCATCAGATTGGTATTCTATGAGCGACGAACGGGTCCCCCAGGTGAACTGCCGTACCAACTAATCGGCCGAAGCACCTAGGCTTCCTTACCCCCCTTACCTTTACTCCTACCACTATTTTTCTTTTTCTCCCTCAACACTCATAATACGTAGCCGCAGAGAGTTTCTTATAAACCAAGTCGGACGCGAAAAACTTATCCAATAAGCTGCGACTTATTTTCATGCGACGTATAAAAAAGAGAGGATGTGGTCCCTGATGTGCGACATACATGTTTTAGTAATGTAGAGAGATATTATAGAGATAAGAGAGAGAGAGAGGGTTGTTTTGCTGTGCTTTTGAGATATATATTTTAGGTGGATTTGGTATATAGTGGTGCTATTTCTGTTACGAGAGTGGTTGCAATCTTTTGAGATTTTTTAAAAATTTTGTTAGTGGTTGGATATAGGAGGTATAAGGAAGGAAAAGTATTGGATAAAGTTGGGTGGTATTGGTGTTTTTTTTTTTTTTTTATTGGGATGTACTTGTTTAAATATTTTATTTAAGAGAAAAATTGGTAGGTTATACTTTTGGGATGATATTGAGGGGTGAAGTAAAGTTGTATGTTCTTGGGTTATGAGTATATAAAATTTTAAGTTTTGAGAGTAGGGAAAATAAATTAATTTAGTTTTTATTTTCTTTTAAAAAATTATAGGTACGTTATAAATGAAATAATGATTTTAAATACTAATCTAAATGTTTCTTTTTTTTTTTCAATAAAAATATGAATTTACTTTTTATTTTTGTTAAAATACAACAATTTATAATTTAAAAGACAAACATACAGTTTGTTTTCTTAAAAATTTATGATGTTATAATTAAAAAAAACATATACAAAATGTTTTTCTTTATTTTTTATTTTTTTTAATTACATGACTTCTACATACTAAAGAAAAGTACTATTCTTAAACTTGAATTAGAGCATTACGCATAGTAAAACATAAAAGTAGTCGTTGAAAAGCAACAAACATTAAAAAAAAAAAAAAAAAACACCACTTCTTTCATCTCAAGATGCAAAAAGTACCAAGAGTCTTTTTTTTATTATAATTCATAAAAAAAAAAAAAAAAAAACATTTCATACATTTCCATATGTCCAATTAATTATTTTGTTTACGTAAATACCAACTCCACATTTATATTTACACTAGTAGTCGCAAATTTCCGCATAATAAGTAAATATTACCATCACAAAAAGTCACCATTACAGCCTGATTTTTTTTCTTCTTATCTCATCCTACCTCATTCTTTCAATTCTTTCTCTTTTTTTTTTTACCCAAGATTTTTCCTAATACCCGTAGTAGTCGTCACGTCTCAGAGACTACCCCCCTACAGAGACTATATTGACGCGCACAGGTCACCAAGCGTTTTCTCATACTCCGCAGAGAGGGATTATGCAGCGACAGCTCCCTCAGCTTCCACTCCTCTTTCCTTCCTTTTCGTCTCTTTGAGGACTTCCACGTCTTTTTCACATCTTTCAAATCCAAAGTTGCGCTTTTCATGGACTCTCTCATGCGTGACTATGCAATTTTTCTCTTACTGGTTTTTTTCGGTATATATAGTATACGGACAAACGGAAGATATTTTCGGCTTGTTATTATGGTATACACCTTTGTAAAAAAAAAAAAAAAAAAAAATCTGGGATATTCGGTAGAGAGCTCAGTTTTGGATTTCGTGTGTGTCGGATTTTTGCGTGCGAAATTGAATATTGTACTGTACGCGCGTGACAGCGTGAAAAAGAAAAGAAGGAAGAAGTTACCTTTTTTTTCACGGAGGAAAAGAGAAATTGGAAGTTAGGCTCTTTTTTTAGAAAAAAAGTATAAATAATGACTGTCCTTTGCAGAGGTGTATTTTAAAGACTTATTTAAGTTTAGAAACTTTTTTTTTTAATATACATACGAATAATGTTTGTTTTTTAACCCAATGTACCAAAACACAGAAAAGACTAAAAAAATTGCAGCACGAATGTTATGGATTTTTTACAATTGTAAAAAAAAAAAACAGAACGACATGACTCAGTATAGGACAGAAAAATACAAAAGAGAACTATTCGATTTTTAAATAAAAATTTCTCTTTCAAATACACTATCTAACTTTCTCACCATGACACTTTCTAAGCACACTATAAAGAGGCGGTTGCACTTACATGAGAAAGAGGGTGTTATAGGTAAATATTTCAAGATGCACATCTGCGTATACGCCTAGTATAAAAGCAGCATATAGTTAAGGATTTTCCTTAGATATAAAGTGTAAAGCAACTTGCCACTAGATAGTAAACGCATATCCTTTATCCTCCTCTTTTATCACTCTTTTTTTTTTTTTCAACCTACAAGTTTCCTTATTTTTCTTAGTCTCATCCGAGACATTACACCTTTTTCAATTAAATTCTTCTTTTTTTTATTTCTTATCATTACACTATATATATCATGTCTGCTTTTCTCTTTTCCATTATTTTTCTTAGCACTTCAATTCCTCTTCTCACTTTCTCAAGTTAAAGTGTTACCTTCTTTTCATTGTACTTGCTTCTCCATGCTACTACTACACCAGACGCGTACACGAGATGTAAAAATGTGAGGTTTTAAGCTATATATACGACGAATAAGAGAGCTTGTTTTCTTGGCTCTTTCGTAGTCTCTGGTACATATACTAGAGACTATACCTACTACTATAAGAGAAAAACTCATTGGGTCTCTTTTTCTTTATTTTTTTTTTCTTCTTCTTCTTCTCACTTTTTCGTGCGTTCACCTCTCGTTAAAAGTCGTTATACGTAGGTATATATATCACGTAACGAGGTGTCGACTGATCCTCTTGGGAAATTTCAACTAAAGTCAAGTTTTTCTTTTTTTTTTTTTTAACGTTGAATGCAATATGAAGATGCGTTTTAATTGAAATTTTAGTATTTCTTATGTGTTAGTGTCTATCTACTTGCGTGTGTGTATATATAAAAACGGTAATTAAAGTTGTAAGTACAGGTATATCTTGAAAATAATTTGTTCTAGTGCTAATTCTTTTCTTTATTTTTTTTTTTTTTACCTTCTTAATTTATTAAAAGATTAGTGGATGCACATCTATTTTTAATATTTTATATTGAAATCCGAGTAACATTATTAAATAAATTAAATAAAACAATAAACTATTGTTGATGTAAATTTTTAATATACTTGTAAGTATAGTATAAAAAGCTTAAAACGTATGTAAAATCAAACCGACAATATCTTTACAATACAAGTCAACTTTTTCTCAAAAAATCAAATTCCCGTTAATTTTATAACCTTCCTCAAGTCCATAGTTATTTTCCAACAACTTTACAACCAACCAAAAAGAATTTTTACCTGCGGTATATAAGAAAAGTGTCTCTCTTCTTACTTTGACTCAAAGGTAAGTAAAAAGAAAAAGAAGAAGAGCACAGATTCTCCGTTTCAGTTCATCATATACTAAGAAAAAGAAGAGCAGTAAGGTGTGCTCCTTCGTCATCCAATCCAAAAGACACCTAACGGAAAAAAAAGGAATAAAGTGAGAAAGAGAATATATCTATATATAGTTCAGGATGCTCGTAAGTCCCTGCAATTTAAAACATTTCACTCGATTGCTGCTACTGCTGCTACTGCCACTACTGTCACGACTACTTTCAACTGTGGCTTTTTCTCTATACATATATACCTCTTCTCGTCTAGCGTCTATACCTACTACCGTCTGAGCCATACTATACGGCCTCTTTCTTTTTTTTTTGTCCTCGCCTCCAGGGGTAGTTGAAGTAGTAGTACCCCCCCCCCCCCACACACACATACACACTACCACTAATGGCCTTCGAAGGAGCGCATTTCCGTGGTTAAACTTCCGCGAAAAGTGGGCCAACGAGAGGTTATTGTTCTCTCTCTCTCTTTCTCTCTCTGTGCACTTTCAACTCAAGTTATATGGCATTTACCTATATATATTCTATATAATCGTGTGTGTGTGGGTGTGATGGTGGGGTTATATAAAGCTTTGCTATTTTTGAGAGACAGAGAGAAAGAGAAATTACGAAGGATTTATTTACTATAGTGAAAATGAAGATGGAGCGAGTTGAGTTTTAGAAGGATGAAGAATAAAAGCGAGTGACATTGAGTGTATGTGTGTGTGTGTGTGTGTGTGTGTGTGTGTGTGTGTGTGTGTATGTGTGGGTTGGTGTTGCTTGTAGAAAATATAAACGATATAGGTATAATATAAACGAAAAGGTATACGCTTGTGCCTGCGATTTATGATTTTAATATTATGTATGGTATAATGTGTGAAAGAGAAATAACGTATTTTATTTTACTTAAATTAAATGAAAAAGTTGATCTGTTTTTATTACTTTTCAATTATTATGTAAAAACGTATACGTATAATAAATAATCGAATAGGTATATATTCAGCTAAAATATTGACTTTTTGAGAGCAGTTCATTTTCGTTTTGAAGAAAATTTATTTGTAATAACATTTACATTGGAATATGGATCGAATTAACCGTTACAATCTTATCAGTAAATTATTGGACTTGGATCTATACACATGTATAAACTACTCGCTCAAATTTCAGTTTCACACGTAGTAAAAAAATATATACACCAAATACTTTATCATGTTTTAAAGTTGATAATACCCGAATGTAATCAACATATCATATTCCTTTTACACTAGTATAAACATTTCGTTGTTAGTCACGTTGTTTATCAGCATTAAAAAAAAAATAATACTTATAAAACACAATATCAAATTCAAATTTCAATTTTTATGAAAAAGAAAATAAATACGTCTAAATATTGTTTAAAAAAAAACAAATAATTAAACCTTAATTGTTAATACTCCACTTAAAATTTATCCTTCTCACTCATCAATATTTTTTCCCAGAAAAATATAAAAATAATTTTTCTAAAGGAAAAAAAGGATAACTCACACATAACGTGTAAAAACCATTTGTCGACGAAACGATAGTATAGTCGACAAAACATATAGATAAGAAAGAAAAAAAATAGAGTCACTAAGCTCTGGGGCGTATGTGTGTAACAAGCAAAATTGCGCGAGCGTAAGTGTATATATATATATCGGAAAAAAGAATCGCAAGCTCTTCGGGAAAAAGCTAGTACTGGATGAATGGAAAGGGGAAGAAGTGGGAGAGAGGAGAGAAGCACTTGAACCAGTTTGCTTCGAGTATACTGTTTGGACGTGGGGAAAGAGGAGGGTATATCGCTCTCTTCTCTCTTATATACTGGTGTACATTTCGTTGCTGGCTTGCGACTTTTTATGGGAATTTTTTAAAGAATAAAATAAAGCTAATTTTGTGTATGTGTGTGTTAGGATATAAGCTTGAAATATTTATTACTGTATAAGTATACTTATATTGTGGATTGTATTTGTGATAATTAATTTAATTTTTTGTTTGTAAAAAAGAAAATTTTTTATACTTATTACTAAAGTTTCACCATTAGTCATCATACTCTTTTTTTTCTCTAAATTTTACAAAAAAAATGAAAAATCATTTTTTTTTTAAAGATTAACACAGTATTGAAATATTGATAAAACATATTATATTGATATTGGCGTGATAATCATAAAATAAATGTACTGGTATTGCTTTTATACGTGTTCACCTAGTTAACGATACTTATCTCCTTGTAATGGGTAATGTAAATGATCCGTAAAGGTCAGTTATGTTTTTATCAGTGATATTAAAAAAAAGAGATTCTTGTATGAAAACTAATGACTTGAAATAATTTGAATTGTTACAATTCCATAAAAAATAAATTAAAATAAAATTCATAAAAATATACGTAATATTTTTTACTTTAATTCTTACACATCATATATTTGTACATTATTGATGAGCCCAAGTCGCGAATACCATAAATTATGGCATATCTTACGTTAAAGAAATGATAGTATATTATTATGTTATGAGTATATTGTTATGCGTCTGCTCGTAACCTGCATTTTATATATACGTATATATGGGTAATGACAGACATTCACGTGTATATATAGGTACCTAATGTTACTCAAAGTTTGATGTTTCATTTGTTGGAGAGCGGATATGGTAATAAAATATCATATCACCAAGTATATTTTTAGCCTGCGGGGTGGTAAACTGAATTATTGAACACACCTAATGTAGGTATAATATTACGTCGAGTTATATATGTATAATAGATGTTTTGCGTTGAAATGATTATTGTAAGTTGTAAATGAAATTTAATGAAATCAACGTTGCAACATTGTGTTGAGATTTATTTTATGTTTATTTTTTGGATAATAGATTTATTATAATTTAATAAATATTTGAAAATATTTTATTACACATCAAGATTTAAATTATAATAAAAAAAAATGTTATCAAATGTAGAATCTTATAAAAATGAATTTCATAAAAATAACATTTTTTCTTTAATATTACCATTTTTTAGAAATGACAGATATAGACCCTTTTTTGTATTAAAAAAAAGTAAAAAAATCTTTGATGGTTCATAAAAAAAATAGTCATATTTCATTGATCGGTATAACTATTGCATATAGACATATTCCAGAATTTCCAGATTTTCAAAATTTTTTCGACAGAATCACGTTTAAAATTTTTCAGATATTCAAAATGAAAAAAGAAAAGAAAATATTTGTCGTTATCACATCCATTTCCTACATTAAGTACAATTTTCTCTCTATTTAATCAAACGCCTTAATTAATCACTGAAACAAGATTAATTAAATTTTATATCTCTATATAGCACTTTTAATAATTCATTAAGATAAATTTTACGTATACATTTCTTACAAGCTCTACATATCATCCATCAATATCATACAAACTATATCACTGTCTTATCTTTCCAATTGAATACATATTACACTTGAACATTTAAACGTAATAAATCAAAGTAATATTTACAAAAAATTTTCACACTTTACACTTATCAAATATTTAAACTAAAAATAATAAATTCATCAAATTAAAAACAAAACAAACAAAAAAATATTGTCAATCCGAGACTTTATTTTTCCAAAGCCACAATTAAATCCGATCAAAAAAAAAAGAAAAAGATAATCTTATCTTTGTGCCATGCATATAATATATACAAACACACACGCGTATAAAATTGACAGCATCAAATCTCCAAGCAGTTGTGGCATGATATTTCACTCCATCACAACTCAAATGTCATGAGTTATATAGAACAGAGGAAAAAAAAAGAGACTATATCAGCCTCAATCTTTTGAATGTGAGTCGAAAGGCAACATGGATTTGTAGGTTACACAGTCCAGAAGTCTCTCTCTCGCTCTCTAAATAATGCAACTCCCATAGATAGTAGCAGCAGCAGCCCTACGCCGTAACAAATCCGCATCAGGCGAAAATTTCTCTTGGCAGTATAGTAGGTATGAGAGAGAAACGTGAGACTGCCAGAGAGACGTGTGTGTATATACGTTTGCTGGGATTACGTAATTGCTAACCACAGCCAGGAACGTTGTATATATACCTATATATATATATATATATATATATATATATATATATATATATAATCGTAGCCAACACCCGCAGACCT
Source organism: Leptomastidea abnormis (assembly GCA_030522805.1). Classification (NCBI taxonomy): domain Eukaryota; kingdom Metazoa; phylum Arthropoda; class Insecta; order Hymenoptera; family Encyrtidae; genus Leptomastidea; species Leptomastidea abnormis. Next base: position 30,662 of record JAPYZE010000563.1, read on the forward strand.
AAAGTCTCGTGTATATACTTACTTTGCTCTCTTTGCTAGAGCGAATAGTTGTGGCACCCACGACTTTGTGTCTTTCTTGTTTTTCTCGTTCTTTTTTTTTTTTCTTAACGCTTGTGTCTGTATGTAGTTCTTAGGCTGTGCTTACTACGGAGTTCACGTGATCCAAGTTCGCGATTTTCTGTGGTTAAATATCGAATGCGTTTTTTTTTTCCAAGTTTTAACTGGCTTCGCTTGTTAGCTTTACTTTTTTTTTTTCTTTGTAAAGTTTTACAATAGAAGATTCAATGAAAAAATTACAAAGTTTTATTTTTTTTTTTTTACTGCTTATTAAATGTTTCTTTTGTAGATATTGTTAAGAAATGAATGTTCAATTTTTGAAAACGTCTTGTATAATAATCATATCTAGATTGCATAAGAACTATATCTCAATTTTTTTTTTTTTTTTTACAGTCTAGTTCCTGAATACAGCATCTTTTTATAAAAATGAGTTTATCTGATTCTTTTTTATTTTGCAAAATTATATTTAAGCTTTTTGTTGTCTACTGTCTTGGAAGTATAACGAATATAACATTGTGATTTTGAAGAGAAACTAAACGAAATTGGGGTGAGCATATCAAACTGTCGAAGAAAGCCAGGAGCTATGGAAGAAAAAAGTATTGTCGGTTGAGTATATTGTGCAGATGCCGCTGTCGAGTATATGAAAAAAAAAAGAAAGAAAGAAAGAGAGAGAGAGGGGAAATAGGGTAGAGACATTAAGTAGCAGCTGCTTGGAAATTTGATGTGACGTCGCTATACTGCTACTGCTGCTGTTGCTGTTCTACAAAAAGAAAGTGCTCCAAGAGCATTGAAGTTAGTAAATATTTAGTAGAACAGAGGGGGTAAGAGGGAAAACTCTTTTTTCTTCTTCATATTTTTCAAAGTAACGTTTGAATTGATTGCATTTTGAAGATTGAATTTATTTTACGTTTTGTAGTATAAGATTTTGTGTATCAATAATCAATTGGAGAATTTATTTTAAATGAAGATTGATAGTTGCGACTGTGTTTTATGAAATGGCAAGCGTTTAAGCTTTAGAAATCAAAAAATGAATATCAATAATGAGAAACATTGAATTTTTCTTTTCTTTTTTATAATAAACAAAAAATAAATAAATAAATGTACATAAAACATTTATTACGTAAGGATTAATATTGAAATACATTTGAAAAATCTTCATTTGCATAAAATATGAAAAGTTAATAAACAGCAAAATGCACTTTATAATCATTATTTTCAGTTCGATCACAATTATTTTTAAAAATAAACTTTAAAAATCATGACCTACTTATATTTTAAAAGTATTAACAGTACAAAGCATCAAATAAATAAAATCGAACAAACATCCAGCAATAATTATTAATTTTCAAATAACTATAAAATCTTAAAAATAAATAAATAATCAAACTCATCGCAATACAAACCTACCATAAAATTTAAAAAACTTATTACCAACTACAAAATTATAAAAAAAAAATTCCATCAAAACCAATTGTCAATTTCACCCAATAACCCCGTAAACTCTTCAAACTCCTCCAAATATCCTTTAACATCAATTGCCATCAATTTTTTTTTCTCTTTTCAAAGCACACACACATACACACACACACACACACACACACATATATATATATATATATATACACAGTACAAAAAAAGTCAAGCTTATCGTCGTCTCAAACTACCACAACCATATATATAGCAAAGCGTGAAATCGAGCATCAAGAACCATCAGCCAACGCCACTAGCTATACAACGTCGCGTAAAATCGTAAAGAGCTAATCAGTTTCGAAATTTCCCAAGAGCAATTCGCTAGAAGCTCTCTTCGAGGTGCAGTTGCTTCGTAGAAAAGCTAAAAAAAAAAAAAAAAAATTGTAGAATGAAAGAAGGTAGGTGGTAGAAGGCACACACACACACACACACACACACACACACACACACACACACACACACACACACACGCACACGCTGGTTGTAAGGGCCGTAATTGGCAGTACCGTTGATTGGATCGGACGTTTAGAGCGGAAAACGCTAAGGTTTGGTTTATATATATGTAGCAGCTTTATACCAAGTGAGCGTAAAAACCAAAAAAAGAAAAGAGAGAGAGAGAGAGAGAGAGGAGGAGAAAAGAGTTCTGAGGTTGCATTCGCAATTTCTTTGGTATACACTGGACGACTATACTCTCGGCGCGTCCCTTTACGACTTGCGCTTCCGCACTCGTAAAGCTGATCCGCAGAGGAGGAGGAGGAGGAGAATGTCCGGTCTCCTTACATTGCATCGTCTCCATCTCTCTCGTCATGAAAGAGAAAAAAGAGAGAAAGAAAGAGCACAGGTGGCTGCTGCTACTCTTGGAAGTATCGATGCATTATCAAAAACGCTCTGAGGCAGAGCAGCTACATTCTATATCTCATCCCCCCTTCTTTCCTCTTGAGACAAAATTCATTTCTCGTAGCCTCCTCGTCATTCATTTCCGATCCGAGAGTCTTATATGCTGCGCTTGCTATCTCTAACCAACCAGCCAACTTCTACTACTACGAGAGGTTGGATATTCCATTAGCTCATCATCTTCTCCTTCTTCTTCTTCTTCTTAGGAGGATAGAGGCGCCATGCGATGTTTTCTACGTGGTAAGCAAGCCGAGCGCTAAAAGCTTTGGCGCCGGCGCGACGTATAAGCGTCATCGCGAGAAAGCTAAACTTAAGTGAGAAAAGGATGAATGGGATGGAAGCTTGCATAGAGTGGTAAAAGAGAAAGAAAGAGAGAGAGAGAAAGAGATAGAGAGTCTTTAGGGTGTAATAAGTTGGAGAAGCTGCGTGTATATAAGTTCTCTTAGCGCAACCGCGAGAGAAGCAAATAATCTCAATGTTAAACTATGCTTTAATTCCAAGTGATCTTTGAGTAAGCGAATTTTGTATGTATGTGTATGTATGTATGTTGAATAAGCGCGTGCGCAAGCTCGAATATTCTCTCGGTGTGGAAATGGAGAAATTGTTGGATTTCGTTAATGTTCTGAGCTTAATCGAGTTGATGGTTAATCTCAATGGGGCACTGCTGCTACTGTTACGGCTTTGAAATATTCAGAGAGGTATAAGAAAACCAATTTGCAGAGAAAGAGAAAGAGCTGCTACTTAAATTACCTTCGTTTGATTAAAAAATAATACTCGAGGGATTAATTAAGGATTTTGATATTTTATATATATGTGATCGCTATAAATATGATTAATGGAGTGGATTTGAGAAATTAGGAGGCGCGTTACTGATTGTGCTTTTAAATAGTATTTTAAATTTTTTGATATGAAAATATGTAAGGTATTGTATGAAAAAAATTTGTCTAATTTTATATGTAATTGTATAAAATACCTTAAATAATTATTATACTTACAATAATTTTTCTTACATAAAGTTTACTTTATAAGGGACAATAACGAAGTAAAATGTGTAAATGACAGCTTACCTGAAACATAAAAAAGAAAGGAAATATTGTTAATGAAGTTTTATTATAATATAAATATAATTTGTAAAAATATTATCTTTCTTATTATATTTTTCAATACAAAAATTTTATCTGATACCTACATCTAAGGTTTTTGAAAAGAAATTAGATAAAGGAAATATATCTTACTGTCAATTATGAGGTCATTGCAAGTAAAATTTTTTGCAGAGATTTAAGTGATTTTTGAATATGAGTATATATTACATTATGTTTTTGTAGATTTGAATGAAATTTAATATTAAGGACATACTATGAAAAATTTGATATTATTTTCGCATATTGTGTATCAAAGACGTTAGATTTTTATAATTTTTAAAATAACACGATAAAACTTTGAATTTAATTAAATTTATTTAAATCTGTTTATTTTGAAAAGCATTTTATTTCAAAGATCTTTCTTCTTTCTTTTTTTTTTCTCTTTTTGGCAAATTTTAGTCATTAGTCCTTTGAAATCGTTTCTTGCGCAAATTTCAGCATATTAAATTTCGTAATTAAATTTTTAAAAATTACAAGCTAAAAATCACATAATTTAGATAATTTTCTTTTAAAAGAATATATTTGTGATGAAATGAAAAATTCAAGTTTTTAACATGAAATTCTTTATTTCTGTAATGCTTTTGGCTTCATATAAATTTTTCTTTTAATGCAATAAGTATACTATCCAATTTGAAATAATTTTTAATTTAAAAAAAAAAAGTCGTAAATATTTAGCAAAGGCTCCAAATATATTTTAATTCAAATCGATTTTTATTCATCAGTGAATCGTAAAAAGCTTGAATATTTTATCAATATATTTGAATTTTTTTTTTCACTTCTGTAAGCTTTTTCATTCGAATCGTAAAATCTACATGCGATCAGATATTCGTTCATCACTTTTAAATTTTTCTATTACTTGTTTCTATCAAAATAATTTCCGTATCTATAATCTACAGATTCTCATTTATTTTGATGTAATATATTCAAACTATTAAATTTTTCGTATTAAACTAATACCATCAAAAGTTTTTGAAAATTACTAATTTTACTAAATGAGAAATTCATAAAATGCATTATCTCATTACAGTATAAGAGAAGTAACTTTAAATTTAGTAAAACTTAATTAACTATCTAAAAAAAATTTTCAAAACAAATTAAACCTTACAAGTAAAATAAATTTCAAAATAGAACATAAATAAATTTACAAAATTATTAAAATTTATGTACATGCAAAGATTTTCAAACACTATTTCACATTATACATTATCTTTTCACTTTGAAACAAGTCCAATAAGCTACTACCAACCACGAAAAAAAAAAAAAAATTGAGATTCTAACGGCAACAGTAACTTTAATACGCTTAATAAAACTTTTCCTCAGCCACGATGATAGCGAACATACCCATATCGACAGCCTTTCCTTTTTCCCTCATCTTAAAAAAAAAAGAAAAAAAAAATGCAAAAAATATATAGCTTCGATCAAGTCAAGGAACGTAAAAATTTTCTTTTCTCGCTGAAATATGTATTCATCACTCTCCCATCCATCAAAAATTCAGCGCAACCCCGTCTTGGTTCTCTCTCAAAAATTCCCCTTTACGCCAAGCTAAGAGTTCAATCTGGTGTGTCTGGTAAGAAGTAAAGAGAGAAGGGGATATGGGGGGTATACACGCCTCAGGAGAAAACTGTCGCGATCGTGAATCGCGTTCGATCAAGGTGAGCTTGCAGCTGCGCTATATACGATCTGTTGGCCCGTCGTCGTCTCGTCATCCCTGATATCGAGCTCTTCTCTTCTCTCTACGTATGTGTATACATAAGCTTTATCGACCCATACACAGACTTTCAACCAATATTATTATATAGTCAACGAGAACCCTAATTTTCCATTTTCATCCACACTATAACCAGTCATTGGATGTCCAAAAAAAAAAAAAATAATAATAACAAAAAACAAACAAAATTGAAAACCGCATCAAAGCCAAGCCATACACGACAATCGGTTCAAAGGGCTCTTATTCTCAACTACCACCATCAGTTTTTGCCTTTGAGTATACCATGCCGCCAATGCCGAAAAATTGATCGAGGTTCAGACCCTCACTCTACCAACTGAAACACACTGCTTTCTCTCTCTTTCCTTTTACCCTATACCCTCTTTTTTCCGGTCTTTAGGGGCTACTGTTTCTTGTCTCTCAGCTTCGCTTTGTGACTCAATTTTCTCTCGCAGCTTTGTTATTAGCGAGAGAGAGAGAGAGAAAGGTATAGTAGTAGAAGCAGTAGCAGCTACCCTCTCGAACAAAATGCTATAACAGAGCAGCCCTCTATATCCGTGTGTGTGTCTGGTACTGAAAATCCAGCGCTAACAATTATCGTGTTCCAAGAGAGTATATAGAATATACCTATAACGCTATTATAATATAGCTGCTAAAATTGGTATATAAGAGTATATTATAGTAGAACGAGTCACCAACATTTATATATATA
>JAPYZE010000564.1:0-64571 GCA_030522805.1 Leptomastidea abnormis
GACCGGAGGTCACCCATCCGAGTACCAACCGCGCACAATGCTGCTTAACCTTGTTGATCGGCGGAGCTGCATATTCGCCACCATCCCAACGTGTCGGTTCTAAAGACTATTGATTGCAATTTATAATCTTTATTTTTTATAAATTTTGCATTACTTTTTAATTAAATTTGTATTTATCATTGTATATAACTATGTATAACAAGGGATGCAATAGTATGGTAGCTGAAGGTTGTAATTGCTGTAATATAATGTTTCATTATCTACCAATCCTGATGTAGAAAAAATTGAAATTTCATAATACTTTCTTGGACTTGCCAATCTTTTTCTGACTCACAAAAAATGTAGAGTAAAAGTTTATGTATATGTTTAAAATTTTAATAGTAGTGGTATGTTTGTATTAATTGAATTTCTACAAGTGCTAATTTTCAGATAAAATTTATTACTAATTGATTACTTTGTTGAAAAAACTGTAATATACAATATTGTGCTCTTAAAAGAACAATATATATTGTTTTAATTCTTAAATTTTTTTGCAAATATATGTTAGAATTAATAAATTATTTAATGCGCATTATAAATTAAGAAATTAAATAGCAAAAATTGAAATTTTATTAAATTGTACAATTTATGTATAAAAAATAATAATAGAATTTTTTTAACATGCATATGGTTTTTGGCATAATAAAAAATTCATTTAATAAAATACTGAACCAACAATGAGCTGAAAAAATTATTTAAATTTACATTTTCTCATAAGTTTCTGCAAAATCACAGATTGTACAAGTGTGTGTATATGTATCATCATCTTCATTATAAATATCTTCACCAAATTGGTGAGTGTGAGATCCTTTTTTTGTCTTATCATACAATGAGCTCCGAACTTCCATTCTTAATTGTTTAACTTTTTTATTAAACTTTTTAATTTTAGTCTCTTGACGCTTAACATCGCGTTTTTCTTTCTCCTCTATAAGTGCTTCTTCGCTTCCCCAAACCATAAGAGCTCTCTCTTCTATTTGAATTTGAAGGTAGAGTTTCATTTCTCCCCATCGAATATTGTGTGGATTTTTGCGTAATATAAATTTGAGAGGTGGTTCTCTTTTATCAATATCACAATCTTTCAACAAATATTCTTGTTTAGCTTCTGTTCTAGTGATTAATGAATGCTTACCATCATTATCTCTAAAAGAAATTTAAAAATTATAATATATAGCTTGATTGTCTTAAAAATTTGATTAGATTATTAGAAATATAAGTTATGCATAATAACAAATTACAAACCTGCAATCGTCACATGCAAGATAATCAAATTTTTGAAGAAGATACGAATCTTTAAATTCTTTTTTACATTCTACACATTCAGGTAATTTGCTTATGATAGGCGCTGGGTCTGCAGCAATATTACACTAAAAATGTAAGTAAACAATAAAGCACTCTTAATTACTCAGATAAGAAATTATTATAAATATTTCTACCATAGCTTCTTCCAACTCATCGTCATCTTCAATTAGAAAACCAGCTCCACTGTCAATCACTTTTTGTCCGGAAACTTTGACTACTTTGCCTTGAACACCTTGCTTGTTTTCTCTGATATATTATCATTATTAATTAGAACAAGTAATCAATCAAATTAGCATTAAGATTAGAAAATAAAATAAAAAGTAGACTTACGGTTTGGCATAGGGATGACTAATAATCTTAGTTTTTCTTAAAAGCAAAGCCTTTTCTTTATTTTTTGTGATTCGTTCGCGAATCTCATTGTTTACTTCCTCACTGGGAGCATCCACAGTACAATTTTCTGACATTTTTGAATTTTTATTTCAACATTAATATATCAACTAAACTGAACCACATGTAATATCATTATTTATATTTTTAATGTCAAGAAGAAATAAAAGTATTATTTTAATAAATACTTTATAAACACACACAAAACTTTACTATAGCCAAAACTAACCTAAAACTTGGGATTGAAATATTTTGTGGACACTAAACGTAAACATTGCAATATAGGGATATTGTATATGCTAGAGATTATCTAGGAACTTTTCTAGGACGATCGAAAACTGTCAGCCAGAATTAAAATTTTTTAATTTTAATTTTATTATTTATACTCTATAAATATCTTAAATCTTAATGAAAAATGTATAAATTTTTTTTCTATAGAATGATAGCTATTTAAAATTTGTATGGGAAAAATAAACAAAAAAAACATGAATTACAATATTTAATTACACTAAAAATATATGTACAATATTTAAAATTATAACTTTTTCGTATAATGTTCCTTAAACTTCAATAAAATAATTTTAATTTTAATCTAGCGAGATATCATACTTACAGTTATAAAAATATATTTACAATGTTTAAGATTACAATTTTTTTGATTTCGTAAAATACAACTATTTAATGCTTACAATCAAAGATCATCTAAACAAACCACATTGCATATTTCAAATAACTATCTGTATTAAACATCGTTTTAAAAAGCATACTTTTATTCTCTCTTACTCTCTCTTTTTTTTAAAAAAAAAAAAACATTTATATTATAATATTACTTTAAAAACTAACAAATTTTTCACGTGATATAATTATACACTTAAAATTATTCTGACATTTACACGCAGCTAATCAAACGTTTAGATGAGTAAAAAAATGTTTTTCTTTTCATCTCAAAGGCTTTTTATTTTCAAAATTTAATTTTGTACTTTATTAATAGTATGCGTGGATAAAAAATTCTAACAATGCAAGACTAGTTTATTAAAATATATTCTTACAGTCTCTTTATACTTGTAATATATGAAAATGTACAGACATGCAATGCATAACCGCTGAAATTTTGAAGTTAAAGAATTTTTTTGTTCGTAAAATAGTTATTTGAGAATGAATAAATTTTTATACCTATTGCGAAGCTGACAGCTGATTGGTCAGTTTAAAATTCAAAATAACGGCGAATGAAGTCGTAAGAATAAATAAGAGTGAAAGAGATATAAGTATAGCGGGATGGGGGGGAGGGGGAATTGGACTGTTGGAGTCTTGGAGTGCGTGTTTATATCAAAGTGCGGTTGTTTGCGGAGGCGCTGGAGGTGGCGTTAAAGGTGTCCAAGTGTGGGATTGCTGTTGTTGTTGTTGTTGCTGTTCTTCGATTTGTTCCTCGGACTGGGGCTGCTGCGCCTGCCTGTGATGATGCTCGATCACTCCGCCGGGACTGACGAATCTTCGCTCGACTTGTATCTGCGTACACAAATCCATAATCACGTGATATAAGTATGTAAATAATCGGCGGCGGAATGTCAAAGAAGAAATTGACGTAAGTAGTAATGAAAAGTCTATTATTGTAATTGTTATATATGTATATATATATATACACGTAATGCGCACCTGCTCGGGTCTAATTGCAACCTGTGAAGCTGCAGCAGAATCGGCTTCTTCGTCTCGGGCAGCCTCGTATTCAGCAGCCGTTGAGATTTGATGGTGCAGCGGCTCCTTGGTATCGTAGTTGGCCGCGTCGGTCTCGGACGAATGGGACTGTTGCTGGGGATTGTGGTGGTGGTGTTGTTGTTGGTGATGGTGGTGGTGATGATGAGGCTGGAGAGGCTGCAACTGGAGGTGTCCCTGCTGCATCTCCTGCTGCTGCTGTTGGTGGTGATGGTGATTGTGATGGTGTGGGTGGTGGTGATGATGATTGTGATGGTGGGGATGGTAATCGGGGTACTCCTGGGCCTGGCTGATTATCGATGCCTCTTGGGGATAAATAGCTTGCTGCAAGCTCGTCCCGTTCTGCGCAATCAAATTATTATTTATCATTACATAATAATGGCTCGTAAGCCTATAATATTTAAGTATACGATATATTATATTATTCGAACTCCCAGGCTTACCGTATAAGAGATTTGGTGGTGGAGGTGAAGGTTGAGGTTGAGGTAGGATTGCTGTTGCTGTTGCTGCTGGATCTGTTCCATCGAGAGGCTGGAGTGGAGCCAGGCCGTGGGGTTATTGGGCTGGGCCTCGGATCCAGGCTCTACGGATCCCACCGCTCCGGGATACAGGCCGGTAGTGGAGGAGGAGGAGGGCCCGGGGGATAGGCTGCCGGGTGGCGCGCAGCTAGTGGAGGGCACCAGCCGGTGATGCCCGAGGCTGGAGTAGGGTGAGGTTGGCGACGGGGATGCGGATGACGGCCACTCCTGGACTGGCTGCACCACCGACAGTTGCTGTTGCTGTTGTTGTTGTTGCTGCTGCTGGTCTTGGGGCTGTTGTTGCTGTTGATGTTGATGCTGCTCTGGGCTTCGGGGCGACCAGCCAGTAACGTACGCGCTCGAGTGTAGCAGCGGTACCGGCGCATACGCGTCCAAATGTTGCTCTACGCTCCACAAAATTCATTTTTCGATTATAAAAAAAAAATATTAAAATCGTGTATATTACGCAAGATAAGAAGATTACCTTCTTGGATGTACTTGTGTCGAAGCGTGTACGGGGCGGACCTGCAGCTCTTATGGCTATTCGGGGATAAGGCGCAGGGGGAAGACAGGCTACTTGCGGTCACGCTGCTTGCTTGAGCCTGGCTCACGCTCATCCCTCCTGCTCCGTACTCGTAATTTATGCTGGGTTGCGGCAAAAACCAGGCTCCGCTATCTTCAATATACGATTTATTTGTTTATTTATTTATCACGGATTGATAAATTTTATAAAAAAAAAAGAAAAATAACGGTACGAAGATTTATTGCGTTTACATTGAGGATAGGGTTGAGAATCGGCCGGTCGCTCCTTGGCGTCCAGGAAGGCCTTTGCAAACGGATTGTACTTGATTTTGAGGCTGGTCACTTCCTCGTTCTGGTACGCCGTCACTGCGATAAATTGCGTTTCTGGGAATCTGTAGGTGAGAACCTGTTGGGGGAAAAAGCTTTCTCGTCTTACTCTGATAATTGTTTATTTTCTTATATATATTATTATGTTAATCCTACCGTTCGCTGTTCTTCCGCGCCGACGCGCACAAGGTGAACCCGCGGCTCGTACTTGTGCAGCGAGTTCAGCATTATTTGACCGTTGCCATTCGACTTATTTGTCAATTTGACTTTTGCAAAGGAAACGGCCTCCTTCATCCAGTGCGCCCCGAAATTCGGGCTTTCCGGGTGTATGTAGATCGGATTCGGTGGCGCTACTTCGGCTTTGCCTCCTGGTACCCACTCGCCATTCACGTATTTCCACCTGAGGGCCGTGAATTATTTTCAAAAAAGAATGATGAACTTTCAAAATATGTAGTTGCATAAAAAAAAAAAAAAAAAATAGTTGTCAAATAAAATCAGCGCCGTATTCGTTGTACAGCAATCTTTCGCAGATACATATAAATGTACAGGTAGGCATATGTAGTTGCGCTTGATATAGTGATGATGCAATTTTTTTTTCAATGGAGATAAAAATAGCCGAAGTCGCTTTATTTTATTAGCACACTCTTTTATGATTATATACCTATTGTTAATATAAAATTTTTAATTTCATCTCGCGTGCAAATAATAAGTACATGTTTAACGAGAGTGGAGCAAAATTTGAAAAATATAAAGCAATATCTACATTTTTTATAAATGTTTACTATAAAGAAATGAATAAATTGATGGTAAAATAGTGACGTTACCTGTGTGGATCAATTTGTACAAATTCAAGTAGCAGCGTATACATGGCGGCAGGCTCTAGACCTCGAGCGATCACCTTCACGACCGGGAACATACGTCTAAATCATTCGTATATACGTTAAAATATTAACATATGGCTATTTTTTTAACATTATCAATTATGCAATATATAGTTGAAATCAACGGATTTATATCATTTTACGTGGAAACAAAATTTGAGCTTTTATTGTTAATTTTAAAAAATTGAGCAATATTTCGTATGAGATGATATGTATCAATTTGTAATATTTTAAGTTGAAGGAGATCAATAATAAAATCGTAAAAAACAAAGCGTGCAACGTTAAGTTATAAAAACTGTTACAAGTAGGTATACTATAGGTAATTAAAAGATGTGAAAGAGCTGCCGAAAGTGGTAAAAAGGAAAAGAGAGATCTACGGTGGTCGGGAAAGCAGAGCAAACATTTGGGGAAGGGGGGGGGGGGCTCCATTCTCGATATTATATATATACATTTAAGGCCGCGGTATATTATCAGTGCACGGCTACTTCGTAATTTTACAGCCCCAACCGGCAGAGCGGCCCCCGAGCTTCTTTTCCTCCTTATCTCTTCTTGGTCCCCCTTCTTTTTTTTCTTCTTTTATTTAGCCGAACGTCGAGCGCGAGCGTCGGTATGACGTATAGGACGTCGGCCGATCTTTGGCCGTGCTATAGGCAGGCAGGTAGGCAGAGGATCCAAATGGTCGCACGCGCTCGCTACCTATACTATTAATACTATATACTCTACCGTGCACGATCAGAGGAAATATTTTAACATGCCGCCGCTTGTAAAACTTTATTGCAGTCCGAGTTTTTATTCCGTCGCTCTCTGCTGCTGCTGCTCCTGCGCTTCTTTTTTTAACACCACTATGGCCCCCGCAAGAATACGTAAGAAAAGGACTTCCCAACCACTCGATCTACCTCTTTTTTTTTTTCTTTTTCTCTATACGCACGCTTTTGATGATGATGCTGCTTGCGTTTTTCCGAGTCCTGTACCAGCCTTTTATCTTTCCGCCACTTTCGACCACCACTCATGAACATTATATTCGAAGCATCTATTTTTTCTTTTCTTTTTTTATTATGACATCTTTATTTTTTTTTTTTTATTATGTAAAGCACGAATCTTTTACGTTGAACAACAACAAAGTACCGAAATGAAAAATCACTTAATACATTCTATACAGTAAGTAGATAAGGAAATCAACAAATGTTTCCTGTAAAAAATTTTATGCTAAGAAAATTATGCACTTCTTTATTTCTTCGGTTTATTTGATGATTTCTATCATATGGCAATAGCCAAATTTTATATAATACAGTTTCTATTGATTTTATTAATAATTTAAAGAGGAAAATCGAAGAAAAAATGAGTAATAAAAGGAGGAAAGGAAGTGAGAAAAATGTGTGGAGATGAAGAGAAAATATGAGAAAATTGTAAATATAGTTAGCTATATAAGTAGCGAGATGAGCGAGACGAGGTAAGGATGAGAGATGATGATGGGCGTTGACCTGCCGTTTTTCGTGACGATCATCTCGTTGGTGATGCACTGAAAGCGGGTCCAGAGCTCGCGGTCCTCCAGCGATAGCGATAAGCCGTGGCTGCCGTCCTCGGCAGGCCGCGACTGCTGCTCCCGATCCTCGAGCAGGCCGCGCGACTGGCTCCGAGCCTCTTTCACTCGAGCCACCTCGCTATCACCTGCACTCGCTGGCAGGACCACCTGACCCACCGCGGTTGCTGCTGTCCCGACTCCGACCTCCTCTTTGACGCTCGCGGAACCGATGCTCTGCATTTTCTCGACCGCCCGCAGCCCTCCAGCATCCGCTGGCCGGACACGGCCAGGGGCTTGTCCTCCCAGCCCCTCTGCTCACCACCACCTCATCCGATGATCCAGGGGAAGCTTAGCTACTTTGTCTTGCACCCTTTCACTTGCCAATTATCGCCGGCTGCAGGTGGCCAAGCTGCGTCAGTTGAGGGCCAGAAGATTCACCACCGGCTTTCTCTCTCTCTCTTACACACACCCACACACACACACACATACGCACGTATATTTTAGCTATGTGTTTTCTTAACGCGAAAAACAAAGAAGGAATTTCGATCTCGCGCGGAAAAAGAGCGAGAGAGAGAGAGACGTGCGCTCATAACACCAGGGCGCGATATTTCACACTAGCCGGCGAACGCGCGGACCCTTCTCGCGGACTGTGCTCAGGTGGCGGCCGCGCCAAACCGACGAGCTGTCCAAGAGAAAGAGGAAAAGAGAGAGAGAGAGAGAGAGAGAGAGAGAGTCAACCACCGCCACTGTCTTCCGCGCTAATTGGCCGTAATTCAGTCGAGCCGCGGATTGGTAGGCGTTGGGCTGGTGGGCCCGGCCTCGCAGCTGCGTTATGGGAGCTTCCAGCGAGCGAGGCACATCAGGCTAGGCCCCGCCCCTCCATCCTTTCGCACGGCTTTCCTCCATTTTCCAAAAACCGACGAGGAGCCCTGCTTGTCCGCACCAACCGCCAGAAGAGCGGCCTTATGACAAACTCCTCCTGGTCTTTTAACTACCTATTCACCTCTCACCCCCCCTCCCCACCCCCACCCCTCCCCAGAGAGACTCTTGCTCACTTTTACGTTTCTTCGTGTGTTTTAAAGAAGGAGCTGGAAATCCATTTCGATATTGCACATCTGCACGCCCCCCAGATCTGCGCTCATTTTTACCTTACATTACACGCGACCTGCTCTTCTTACTTAATTCTATGGTATAATGCTTTTATTAAGTAGTATTTGAGTCGCGAGTCGAGTGGTGCGGTTAAGTTTGAAAATAATAAAATTTAAGTACGACATCGCGGATTGTCAGTGTTTTTGTAATAACTGTATAGGAGTGGTACTCGCCGGATCGTAGTTTTAACAATATGACTTTTCTTCAAATTTACTGGACAGTTATTCGCCAAAAATGAAGATTTCAATTGATGAATTGAGCGTTTTTGAAATTGGTTGATTCCAGAATTCCACATTGTATTTCACAGTTTTCCTTCAAGGTAATTTTATTTTCATAAATTTTTATTGTTTGACTCTGCGTGAATTCATTCCTGAATCGATAAATGTTTATGTTGATAATTAAAAAAACTATTAAAAAGTTCAGTTTGCTTGAGATAAAAATACTTAGCCACTTGAAATACTATTTAATTATAATTTCAATTTTAATTGTGCATTTTTAATTTCGTTCTGAATTATATATTTAATAGAGTTTGCCGCATATTTTGAAATCGTGAAATCGTTTTACCTATGTATATTGTTAAAACAACGAACGTTGGTTGCTTCACTGGAAACGAAGACTTTCTCTCTTTTTATTTCACTCGAGGCGAGTATCGGTAATGAGAAAAATCAACAAAAAATCGAAACTTGTATTTTACGGCTTCTCTCTACACAGATTATATACGTAGCTTTATGTCGAAAGAAGCTGAATATCAACAGCAAGGTGTGTTTGCTGGACTTATTTCTTCGTGCCTGCAGACACCAAGAAAATAGTTTCCATTCCAAAATACACAAACGTTTCGGACTCGAGCGATTGCTCAAGTTATTTGTTGCTTTCATTAAAATTATCTGATATAGTATTATTTATTTAAATTCTCGATCCGTGTACTGCTATATTTTGTGACGTTGATATTAGAAAGCTTATAATTTTCTCGTGATGTAGATTTTCGATGCAGTGATGAAAGAACAAGCATTTCTCACACTATTATAATATTTGAAATGAGAGCGCAATGATTTTCCAACTGATGACCCTATAAAAACTACCTTTGCTAACAAACCGGCCAAAAGCTTTTTTTCTTTTTAATATGCCTGCTTGAAAAAAAAAATAATAATAAAGTAATTAAGAGCCTGGACAGGCAAACATAGTAGCGGCTGCGAAATTCCAACGGCCATAAGTATCGCGGTCGTTCAGCCCTACAAATTCCTTATCCGACTTATAAAAATTCTTTGTTAGCTCAATCTTTGGTCTTTAGACAACTTTTTCTTTCTGATACTATAACACCCTTGCCCACATCATTTCTTAGTCCTTTTTTTTTCAAAAAGTAAAAAATTTTACTCGATATCGAGATTCTTACAAAAAGTTAGGTATATGAATAATTTATTCGAGTATTGCAAATTTAATATAGTGTAGTTAAATTAATGTTTTTTTTTTTACATTTTCTTGCATATACCTGTAATTGTTAAAGAAAGAAAAAAAAACGTAGGACGTAGTGGATGATCATTCTATTCACTTTTCGTCTAAAACAGATTATATAAGTCGTATATATATATATATAAGTATTCGGAGGCGAGTTTTTACGATTTCGTTTAGTAGGATTTTGAGTGTATGTGATGAGGAGGGCCGGCCGGCAGACTATCTGAATTGGAGGCTCACCGCCAGTCCCGAAAAACCGGAAGTCCCTACAGAAGCAACGACTTGTTGTTCGCGATGGAAATAAGAGATCAAAGCGGACGACACTTTTACGACGATTAAAACGCTATTTTATTTATTATATTTCTTCTTTTCCCTTTTTATTTTTTCCATTCAACTCTATTTTTGTGTCCTCAGTGTGTGTGTGTATGTGTATAGTAATGGGCATCGTAAAACTTATTTTATAACGTTGCCTACAGGTATTCATTAAATTTTAGTGCTAATATATATGTATATATTGTATATATACGAAGTAGAAATAAAAGCTTTCGATATAAATTATAATATCACGTTCAGAAGGAAACATTGTTCGCACAATAAAGTTTGGCTTGGTGAAAAAAAAAAAAAACAAACAAAAAGATCTATGACCAAGTGCGAGATTACAGATAAGCAAGACATGGATATACCTACAAAACATAACAAATTAAAATTACAAAATCAAAAAAAAAAAAAAAAATATCTTATATCATCGATACCTATACATATAAGTAAATTGACAGTTTAAGAGAAGAAAAAACCTCGTGAATTATAACATAGAGACTTAATCGGAATCTCGATAGATCTATATGTATGTATCGAGAGGAGGAGTGTTTTAACGCGAGTGGAATCTTCAGCTGGAAGATTTGACGTTGTCCAGGGAAGAGGAGTCCGGTGAGTGGTGGTGGTGGTCGTCGTCCTGCTCCTTGAACCTTTTCCTCGAGGGCACGCGCAGGTCCAGACACTCGAGCTGTTCTTCCTCCTGCTGCAGCATCTCTAGCTCGCTTGGGGCTTCCATCCGCTGGGCGATACGCATACACTCGCAGTCACTTTGGTGACAGAACGTCGATGGGGGCACGGAGAGTATTGGCTTCGACTGCTCTCGAACTTCCGGGCTCCAAGGCAACTTAAAAGTTTTCATTTCATATTCGAATATAAAGCCAAAGCAGTGATATGATAAAAGCTCTCTTGAATATATGATAATTTTTGCAGCAGTATATTTGCATGGTATAAGTATGGCAAAAGAAAAATTTTAAAAGTGGAATACAAACATTGAGTGGAAAACAAGAAAATTGGTTGTTGTTGTTTGTTGTAACTGTGCTATTTTTTGGTTCTTACCAGCGTTGAAGAGGAGGAGGTGGAGGATAAAGAGACGTGCTTTTCCAAAGACTCGCTGCTTTGAGTACAGTGGGACGACTCGTCGGATCTCGGTCGTTTTTTCGCTTCTCCCTCTGGCGAGGATGGGCTCGGTGGAGAGTTGGTGGACGAGACGACGTGCGGTGGAATTATGGCATAGGAATTGAGGAGTTTGTCCGGGTCGGGAGGGGTCAACTACATCAAATCAACAGAAACACACAAAGAAACGAAGGATTTTCTCGTTATATTATTATGGAACAGAAATAGACACATGAAGAGTTGTAGAGTTGATATGTTATATATATATATAAGATATAGATATAGATATTGATAGATTTTTATGTATAATGCATTTATATTATACAAACGTTTATTTGGTTCGGTAATTCATATAATCATCATCGACATCGTCATCAAGATACGATGAGTCGACGCAATTACTTTTAGACATGTATACATCTTTGACGCGTAATATATCATCAAAGTAAAACAAAAAAAAATTTTGATTCTCTTAAATTTGGCATTGGACACTATACTTTTATTTTCTAGCTTTCCCTCTTCCTAATCAACTTACTCACCCCCCCCCCCTTCTCCCTCACCCCCCGGCTCCTCGTATCTTCTCTTTTCATTGTCAAAACGCATTCATTTTTATTATTATTTTTTTCATCAAATGTGTACAATATCGGAATCATTCAATCTTGCCTGTTAACATGATATGTTCGTAAACGCGTTATTTTATCGTGTCGTTATGGTCGAGTGTGTCTATTATAGAACTGCTTATACACATATTTTTTTTTTAATATTTTCAAGAATTTTTCGTTGGAGTTTTATAATTACATATAATAGGGCCAGTAAGTTGTCTTTTTATATTTGTAATTTAAATATAGATGAGGTGGTATACTACGAGTCTTATATTTCGCTATAGATATCGACTACGGGGTTATCTCGTACGTTTCTTGTTAAAATCCAATTAAAGTATTATTTATTTATATATTCCTTTTTTTTTACTACAAAATTGTCTAACAATAAGTATAAATTCGTACTTGAATATGTTTATTTGATTCCATTATTTTTGTGGTGTTTTTAAACATAGGAGGATCATCAATACTTTTGAAGCTTGCGAGCGACTCATCTACTTATGGTATAGCAAATTCAAATTTTTTGATATACGTTAAATGACTCGATCTTTCTCTTGTTGGAGCCTTTGATTCTTTATTTTTGTTGTCTCCCCTATTATCATTATTATTATTATTTTTATTATTATCATCATCATCACCTGATTTTTAGATTTTCACGCTACGATGAATAATATATTTTTATTACAATTATGATTTAGCGTGGAATACATTGCGATTTCCACATACAAAATTTTGTTGTTCATTCATTCAAGCATTGCACCATTAACAGATATTTAACGAATGAATAAAACTCGAAACGCGTAGCTATGATAATTTTTTTCAAGAAAAAAAAAATTTTTTATTAGAGAAGGATGCAATTGTTAGAAGAAGGAAAATTTTGAAGTGCGAATCGAGCGAGAAAGAGAAAGAAATGATTTGGTCCCATTATAGGTATTACAGAATAAGTCACTCATATCTTTGTTTTCTTTCATTTTAGCGTGAATCTTTGGTGAACCATCTTTATCATTATCATCATAATCTTTAACTCCTTTATTTTAACGCATACGTATCTTTTTTTTTCTTTTGTATATATATATATATCCATTTTTAATATACATCTATAACATAGGTATACTTTTTACACATTACCGTAACGCACAGTCACGACACATTATTTTTCGTTATTCGCAGGAACTCTATCAAATTAGTCATTTTGTTTTTTTAAAAAACAAGATTTCTTTTTTGTTTTCTAGCGGTATAGGTAAAAACAAGTCGAACTTTATAAAGTAATAAAAATAAATATTAAAAGTATAGGTATAGATACAAAATTGCACTAATCGTCATTATAATAAATGCCCGTGTGCTTTTGTATTGATCGCAGTATAACTTAATGAGGAAGCACAAAAGGAAAATGACATTGTTACCTATACGTAGTTATACAATTATACAGATGAAATAAAAGATTATTTCTATTATTCATTCTCTATAAGCTATAATACAATCAAATATTGTTTGCTTGTTTCTCAATTGACGGAGTTCCTTTAGAAGTCTCGGGAATACAAGTTTAATCTGGCCTTTTGTCACCCATTCTCGCTTTCAATTAGCCCCCCCTAAAGTCTTCCTTCGCGTGATGTAACATTTTCCATGTAAATACGCATCATTTCTAAGATCTACTAAATTAATTTGTATGTATATATATATTTATATATTTATAATATAATCTTTTATCACATATTTAATTATTTAATAATAAATATCAGTAACTTATTAACAATAATAAAATCGTTAACACCTATTTTTAAAATTCATTTTTTTTCTTCTAGTCATCGTCCATTAGATTATTTGATTTACTTTTTTCGTTTTTTGAGAATATCTATAACATGTAATTGTTTGTTTGTAATTTTTTTTTTTAATTTAAATTTATAGTTACAAAAAAACATTAAAATTGTCGAAATTATGCAACGGCTAATAATAAAAATGTAACTTTTATCCAGATAAAATTTTAAATTCATTCAACTGTAATTGTTTGTACATATATCATAAATAAATTGTAATAATAATTATAAAATATAATTTTTATGAAATAAAAATATTTTTATTAAATTTAATCTTGAATAATTATAGTCCGTCAAGTTATAAAACTAAAACAAGAAGTATTTCAAACAATTGAAATAATTTATAATAATATATATAATTGATTATAAAAAGGCAAAAGGCTTACTTAGTGTTCTTACACTTTGATTTAAACAATTATAGTTAATCAATATATTTATGTATATGTATATATATTTATATGTATATGTCCAGTCCATCGAAAGGCACAATTTTGGTAACCAATCGAAATATTAACGATTAGATAAAGATGCTGTGGTCTACATCAAATTCTCTTAATGTATACTACCTTGCATGCGCTTGCCTCTATCTTTTTTTTTTTCTTAATTCTCAAGGAGCATAATGCTCTTAACGTTACTTTGTTTAACGTACGCTTATTTTCTTATTTATTTTTTATCGCGGAAAAGAAAAAGGAACACGTATACAATTCGCAGTAACGAATTTTTTGTCATTTAAAATACAATAATCTCTCCCTCACCTTAAGTACTTTCTTCGAGTGAATAATTGCAGCAAATATCATTATGCTGACATTTCAACCGATTGTTTTTGCTCCTGTCCTCACGTAAAGCAGAGAAAAAAGTGTTCGTTTGCGCGAATTTTGTTTATCGTTTTTAAGTTATCATTAATAATTTATGATAAGCTCTTGTTGAGTCATCCTTTGAATTATAAATTTATGATTGTTTCACATTTGGCATTGGCATAGCTTACTTTTTTAATTGATTATAATTTATCAATTAGACTCAATAAAATTTTTCACTTTTTACACGCGGAAGATAATTAAGATAGTCTATATAATTTGCCGTTCGCGGCATAAATTTTATAAAACTCTTTTCTCAGCATTAGCGAGTGAGCACTTATAATCTAACGTTTATATACTACAAGTTATAGAATATTTATTCATAGACTTTCATGCACAAAGTTCCCAATTCATTTGGATAACGAATAAGAACCGTGGATATATAATTAATGGAAGATTTAAAATTTTTTGTTATATTTTTAATATAATTTTTAAAATTTTAAATATAAAAAAAAAAAATTAGAATGAGATTAAGAAAAAAAAAGTAAATAAATTTTTCTATGTAAAATTTAAAACAAACCTATTTTATATGATTGTTAATTTCTACGCAGCTATCACATCTAACTATCATGTTTGCGAGATCAGTAAATTTCTAAAATTTAAATTGAATCTCTGTTACGTATTTATAATATTCTTATAGTGTACATGATAAAGAAGACCTAAAAGAAGACTACTAAATCGAACACTTTATTATTATTATTTTTTTTTTTTTGCTATACCTAAAACTTGATGGCACAGAAATTGATAGATATGGCACAGGATTCGCGGGATTGTTGAAGATCGGAGGAATAAATTATTATTACGGATACTTTTTGATTACCTCTTCCCATAGACTTTAAAGTAAATAATAATATAAATGTACATAATATATTGGACAATAGATACGCGCATGTGGAAGTGTGATTTTGTGTGTTTGTTTGTCGTATGACACGCAGCTAACTATCGTTCATTATTAACCACGTAACATTTTTAGTCGTTCATTATTGGTGTAATAAATTTAATATAATACACATATTTATGTCCCATTCTATATATATATTCTGAGCATACTTTCTATATTATATCATCGAATGTGTAAAATTGTTCTCGTAAAATTTTATATTATTGATTACTTCATAGTCTATTGATGAATAATGGTGCATTATTAAAATTTGTCTTTGCTCCCTTCTAATAAACGGAGTCCCCGTATTAAAAAGACTTAGAATAGGAGCCAACGATGCGGTAGAGTATCAATTTGCCTACTCGAATCTGAATGTTCTTGAAAAATTGAAAGATTTAAACGCAGCCGATATGAAGCGCATGAAGGTATAGGTCAATTTCGGCAGGTCTTGCATGAAGACGGATGATATATATAAGTATTTTGGAAAGAGATGAATTTTAGGGTCAATAGATGGGGGGAAAGTAAGGGAGTTAGGTAATTGAGGGGGTAAGGAAGGGTATAGAGGTTTAAATCTCGCTAGAAACCACACCAGCGTAGGGACTGTGCCAGCGCGGCATCGCGAGGGGGGTGGCGGCGGCGCACTCGGTGGCTGGATTCGCCGCGGACGAGTGGCCGTAGGCGTAGCCGGCGAGGAGCTCGGGCGAGGAGGACCGGCCGCTGCTGCAGTAGCTGTCAAACGAGGAGGCCTGCTGCTGCTGCGGTTGCTGTTGCAATTGCGGCTGTGACGCTGATGCTGCTACTGGTAGCGGCGGCCGGCCCGGTCCCTGCAGCTGCGGCTCGTCGAGGCTGCTGTTGCTGCTGCTACTCACGTTGCTGGCCGCCTCGACCAGGCTGGCGAACAGCTCCGAGCGCGAGAACTTGCCGATCTCCGTTGAGCCGAACGCTTGCTGAAAGCCTGGCAGCGGCTGCTTGCTGCTTGGTTGCTGCTGCTGCTGAGGTTGCTGTGGCTGTCGTGCGGGCTGGGATTGCGAGAACTGTCGCGCTGGCTGCTGCTGCTGTTGAGGTTGGTGACTGGGTTGTGGCACCGGCTCGGAGGAGCAGGGCTCCTGGCGTTCCGGTACTCGATCCGTACCGGTCGACGGTGACCAGCTTGGTGCCTCTTCCGCGCAGGGCCTCCTTTCTGCTCGCACCGGACTGCTGCTACTTTTCACCTGCAACAATTTCACACGTGCTCTAATGCTCTTCGATTCAGCCGCTAAATCGCCATTTGAACATTTTTATGCCTTTATGTTAATTATAACATTATGGACGAAGAGTAACGGTACCGAAAGTGACTTACGAAATAAAGCACATAGTGCTCAGAGATGTGCTATTACAAAAAAGGGTATAAATGTGTTCATGACAATACAAAGGCATGGAGTCCCTCGAGTTGGAATATTTTTCTTCGGTCACCTCGGTAATTGTTTTTTTTTTCGTAAAATTTTAACGCATCTTCGTAAAACAATTTGAGTAATATTAGCTTTCTTGACAGGTGTATTGATTTGGTTTCGTTTTAAAGTTCGCGCACTTAGTTTTCGGCATAGCCTGATATATCTACTCCCGCAAGCAAGTATCGAATTCAAAATTGCGCGCACTAGCTAAAATGTGTAAGGCAAGAGGCGCCTCCGCGACTTTGAAAATCAATACTCGACCGTGTATGCAGAGTCTCTCATGCGCCGCGAGAATATATACGTATACATATATATATTTTTTTTTCTCAACGCACTTTTAACGCTGACTTGCACTTTTTTTTATCGTTGATTTTGAAATCATCGCGAACGAAAATTAGTATTTTGCTTGACTTTTTGCAGGAGCGCGAGTTTTAATTTAATATTTCAGGAAAATTAAAATTGACTAAATAAAAAAAAAAATATAAAATCATACGAACGGCTGTATTTACCTGATGTTCCTCTTGGGAAAAGGACTGCTGTAGTCGAAGAGCAAGATCGTCCTGCATCTTGGCTTCGTAGGACAGTTGCATCTCAGCTGAGTAGCCGCCGCTGCTGTTGCAGTGTTGCTGACTCGGCTGGCTTTGTTGCTGTTGCTCTTGAAGGAAGACCATGTGTCTACTATTGTTGTTGTGGTTGTTGTTGTTGTTGTTATTGTTGTGACGCATCATTGCGCCTTGATTTGGAGCTGGATTCGAGTAGCCAAACAATAAAAGTAACGATCAGTCGAAACGATAAATTGCTGGGTCGTCAGGTTTGCGATGAAAAAGTCTCAATTCAACTTGCTTTTGCTGAGTCAGGAGGACTCATGCGTGCGCGCTAACGCGTATGTTTATTATAAAAAAGTGTGCGAAAATATTTGGAAATGAGGAGTTTTCGTAATCTTGCATCCACAAAAGTTGCTCAATATAAGGATTACTTACAAAAAGGGACATTGCAAAACTGTCCCCAGGTTGAAGGTGCTTGGGGAACAGCAGCTGCCGCGTTCTGTATGCCACGTTGGTGCAAGCTATTCATTTTCGACACGAGCGAGCTTCTCGAATGGTAGGTGCTCATTCCGTTCTGTAAGAAATTGTCAGTTTTTTTTTTATCTTGATATATAATAATCAAAACTTCGTATTTTCGGACGCAAGGACAATTATTTTAGAAAATTAAGACGCAGCTACTTTCTGACAGCGACGGCGTCGGCGGTGGGATAATTTTTTTTTTTTTTTGTAATATGGAGAGAAAAGTAAAAGAAAATATTTTTGCTTTGCAATAATGTAATAAATTGTAATGAAATACCTAGTCCATGGGTTTTATATTAGAGTAAAATAATAGGTATAATGTCAATTTGACGAAATAAAGACCTGATATGGATGCCACTTCTGGCCTTCGGCATAATCGTTGAGAGTAGAGTAGTCGGTAGTAGGCTGCTCCTGCGCTCCATAGCCGACGGGGTGATAGTCAGCGGGATAGCTTGCTGCGCTCGGCACACCCGAAAACTCCGTAGCAACGCACTCCAGCTGCTTCCTTATTGCCTCTTTCGTTTTGTCCAGTGTTCGCTGATGCCCAACCATCACCTATACACATCACATGTACGTACATTACATTTATTTATATTTTTTTCAAACATATGTCATCAGATCTCATTATTTTTAATATGAAATAACATTTTTTAAATTTTCATTATGTAGCCGACTTTCTATTTTTTTTTTTTAAAGCGACAAGTTGGATTTGATACCGATAATTATTTATATTTTAATTAATCATGAATCGACTAAAAAATTACGATCTGTTATTTAAATAATTTTAATATAAAAATTTTTTCATAAAATGTTATTAAAAAAGAAAGTAATAATAAAAACGTTACATTTGATTCCAAAATTTATAAGCAAGTAGGTAGAGGTAGAGGCGGAAGAAAAATTAGAAGTGTGTCACTTAATTATAACGATCGCATAACCGATATATAGGTACTGTATAGCTACATCTGAATGAAGTAAAACTAGAAGGAAAAAAATTGAAGAGGTAGTTATAAAGAATACATTGGGAGGGGGTGATAAGTGAGTGGTTCTGGCAGAGAGAGGGGGGGAGGGGGAGAGTAAAAAGAGGACGAAGGAGTTGCCGAAGCCGGTGAACAATAAACACTTTGGGGGGGGGGGGGGGGTGGGGGTGGTATAACTAGCGGTAGAGGAAGAGACTCCCGCCCCCCCCCCCGCACCTTCCTCCCCCGCCCTTGCCCAACTTGGTTGCCGGTCGCTCGCCACCGGAGATAAATCAATCGGGCCGTCACGTGGCCCCGTGGCGCGCCGAAGCGCACACACGCGCCACAGGCAGGCAGGCAGGCAGGGGGCTGTCGGCCGCGTGTGCGGGTGAGAAAGAGGTGGATGAGGAGGAATAGTATCGATTGGAAGGCGCGGGGGGTCGGCGCGCTCTCTTTCTTTCTGCCTATGTATGTTCGTATGTATGTATGTAGTTACCCTGGGCGAGAGAATGGGCTTCGGATGAGTGGCCGGCAAGGGAGCTGCCGTCGGAGGCAGCGGGGGCGGCAGAGGCGGCGGGGGTGGCGGCGCGCCGGAGCCAGGCTGCCCGAGCGGAAACCACGGGCCGACCAGCCGACCAGAGGATGGACTACCCCCTTCTCCTCCAACTCCCAATAGTGGAGGCTGCTGTTGCTGTTGATGATGATGATGATTATGATGCTGGAGGTGGTGGTGGTGAAGCTGCTGTTGCTGCTGCTGATGTGGCTGTTGCCGGTGGTGCTGCTGCTGTTGTTGTTGTTGTTGATGTTGATGATGCTGCTGTTGTTCCCGGCTTTGCTCACGCATCGCCTTGCGCAACCTAGCCTCCTTTGGATTGTAAACATAATCTGCAACGAAACAACGCCAGACTAAATTTATTATTGCATCCTATGAAATTTTTTATTTCCTTGCGTACCCAATTCTTTACTTACTTATCTATGTAAAAAAATAATAATAATAGAGGTAACACACTTTTCAATATGCTTATACTTATAGATTTTCGTTTTCAATACGTTTTATAATAAGACTAAGCTGATAAAATCTGTGGTTAGACTTTGAAAGGGATTCTTTTAAAAATCAAGCTTACAAAAGGAGTGAAGGACATAAAGAGCCATTGTTATTTTGATTTTTGAAATTCAAACGACTTCGAGAGTAGGCCGCTGTTTGCTCTGACGTTTAAAATTATTGTAATCACAGTTTATTTGTGATAGACGTGAGACGAGAAGGCAAAGTTAGCTTATTTAATACTATTTTTCAACTCTTATATCGATGTTTATTTTAAAAAAACTAACTAAATTTTTAATTAGGATTTAACAGCAACAACATTGTAATGAACGCGATTGTTTTGTAATATGTCAATATTACACAATCAACAAGCCAATATCAACTTTATAAATTATTTAATAAGAGCGCATTTGTTTATGAAGCATTGAAAATTCAATCGATAAAGGTAAGACAGGAGGTATACACGTTGTTCAATGTGTTACAACTGCAATATAAATTTTAATTTCAAACATATGATTTTTTTTTCTTAAAACTTTTGCTTTGAATACAATAATATAAAGAAAATATTTAAATTTAATGAATGAGACAATTGAAAAAATTAAAATTTATCTGCATTTATTAAAGAAAAATAGCAACGAGAATGACACATAATTGTTAATAATCCAATAATAATAATAATAATAATAAATCTTTTGAAATTGGACGTGAATTATCGTTCGAGAAAAAGCTTGCAAGTATGGTATACGGATAATAAATCCATAAAAAGCAGCTACCTATTCATAAATAACAACGTAGGATTTATTAAAGAAAAACCGGAAAAATTGGCCTATTTTTCAAATGTTATTGATTTATTTTTTTTTTTATTCCAATTAAAATAATTTTTTATATTTTTGAAGAAAAAAAATGTGTTAACTTTACTTGAGAGCGTGTTTAACAAACTCTGCAGTATATAAATAAAATAATAATTTTGTTAATGATTTTTATATATTTATCTTAACATTACGTTACACTGCAGTAAATTTATGTACAAATTATTTATTTACAGATATTAACAAATGCAATTTAAAAATATTAAAAATGAGTTTTTGAAAAAAAAATCTAAATTGAAATAAATTGAATTGCAGCTTAAAATGATCAATAGAAGTAAAGTTTATGTATCAATTCGGATTTGTTGCCAATAATTATGTTTAGTCTCCTGCATTCGTTTAATTTAATTTATCGAAGGTAGGTAGTGTTATCAGCTTTGGTGTAATGAGAATACTATTTTTTCAAGTTGACAATTGAGCTTAAAATAATTTTTTAGAGAAAAGTACTTAATAACATAAAAATTTGAAAAATATTGTAAAAAAAACACATAATTATGATTTAGTTGTAAGCGAAAAACGTTCCTACTTATTATATAGTAGAGTATAAGTTAAATTTTAAAATATCGTAGTAGTTAGCAGCTGATAAAAGCTCTCAAGCATAAGCTAGCAAGCTGCAAGTCGTCGTCTTAAACGTCAGTCAGCGACGCGCGGAAGATGAAAATCGAAGCGTTAAAGGTATAGGTGAGTGTGGAAGGAAGAGGAGTTAGAGGAGAGCAGGTGCGCGCGGTTTGCCGCACATATAAACGCAAGAAGCAGCAGCAGCAGTTATCAAACTGCAGCTGGTATTTATTGCGTACCGGTGGGGTAGGCTGGCATCGAGGGCGGCAGGCCGCATCCGTATCTGGGCTGGAGCGCTGGGCCCGGAGTTGGGCCGTAAGCCGCATAGGCCGACTCGTAGCTGTTGCTGCTGCTACTGTAGTGAGGCTGGGCTAGTTGGGTAGGCCTCGGTGGCTGCTGGGCCGGTGGGTAAAAGTACGGCTGCATGTAGTTGCAGCAATCCATGTCGTCTGCTCGTGACGGTGCAGGCGGGCAAACGCGGCAAGCTATAGTAGCGTAAGCGCGCGCAAGCTTAAAGCTCAGCCGGATTGCTGGCTCGCCGCCGCAAGCTCTCCCGGCCCCACAAACTCGATGCTGCTAGGCCGGGCCCTGGGCCTCGAAACCACATTTTTTCTGACACTAAATCACCAATGACAACTACAACAACAACGACGAGGATTTAATTACCACGGCTAAATTCACGGACGCGCGTAGCGTAAGCTCCTCAAGTCGAGTATGAGCAGTAGCAGCAGTAGCAGCAGTCAATACGTAAAGAGTTGGCCGGCTGTTCTCGCGTGCGCGTCTTCTATAGACTACACGATGCGGCGCCGTGACGGCCGAGCTCGCGCTCTATAATGCTGCTGCTACTGCTGCTACTACTGCCGCCGCCGTCGCCGCAGTCTTTTACTCCCACGCAGCTGGTCGAGAAGAGCTTGCGCGCGCTCCCGACGGTCTGTTGCTTATATGATCAAAAACACGTAGAATCAGCCTTTTCAATATAATACTACGGCAAACAATTAAAATAGACTTTCAGTTACATTTGGAAGCATTTTAATAAACAGTGGAAAAAATTTTTATTTTAAAATGCAATTTATATGATAAATATAATTACAATGATTTTTTCTCTCGTACATACATACATACATACATGCATACATATATACATTCTTTTCAAAAAGATACAGCAGAGATGTTTCAAAATGTAAATCTAAATATTCAAAAATGAGCTTATTTTAAAGTTCCTGAAAGCCTGATAAGTTATTTAGAGTCGAAACCACAGCAGTAATAGCAACTTTAATCCCCCTGTAAGACTTTGTTATTAGATAACATTTTAAAAATCACTTAATAATTTAAATAATCACAATTAATGATTAAAGTAAATAATCACGTCTTGAACGAAGATTGCGTGTTTTTGCTCGTATAGGTGTATATAAGACTACTAGCGAAGCGAACGCCACGAGTAGTTACTTCCTAGCGTTGTTGCTCGAAAGCTCGCGTTCCCGCCCTTTTCGCAAGCTCATAATATCACCGCCACCGCTGCTGCTGCTGCTACCGCCGGGATTTTGAAAGATCCGTATAGAGTAGTAGCGCATGCAGTATAGGGTAGGCTGCTACTATACTGTTCCAGCTTTAGGCTCACTCACAGGCTAAGGTTTCTCTCTCTCTTTCTCTCGCTCTCCTCCATTCCCTCTATGCTATCGTGCTTCTTATATCTATCCTCCCTCTTTCTGTCTTGAGCTTATGCAATATATCGGGGCTGTTGGGCGCGTCAAGTGGGGGGAGTGAGGAGGAGGAGGCCAAAGGTCGGATTGATTAGACGCTGGCTGGAAGCAGTTCCGCGATGCGACACACACGCGTCGGTCCGGCTGGATCCGGCAGAGGCATATCGTCAGGGTGGCGCTGCACAAGCGAGAAACGAGTAAGAGAGGAGAGAATAACGGACAAGAGGGCTCGGGAGCAGCCGAGGGGCGGGGGGCTGCAGAGGGCGAGAGCTGCCGTGCCACTGCAATCAATAGCCCGTCCGCGCGCGCCCTCGCTTTCTCCCTCCGTCTCTCTCTCTCTCTCTCTCTCTCTCTCTTTCAAGCAAAGACCTCTGCGCGCACGGAGAGAAGAAACGTATAGGTGCTGTAGTCCCTACTATAGCTCTCGCGAATTTCTGCACCTGCCCTGGCCGTCTCCCTCCCACTATGTACACCCTCTACTCTGTCCTCGCGCCCAATACCCACCACTTTTACCCACCTACGCGAGCTGCTACTCTTCGACTTTGCCCTTTCTTGCCGCTCCTGCTGATGATCACCCCGTCGATATATATCTTCTTCTTCTTCTTCTTCTTCGTCTCAGCTACTTCATCGCGAAAGCATTACGACCGCAATTGCTGCTTTTATTTCAGACCTTTTTCTTCGACTGACCTTACATATTATGCTTTATTGACTTAGCCCTTATTTTTTTTTTTTTTTTTTTTTTTTTTTTTTTTTTTTTTTTTTTTTTTTTTTTTTTTTTTTTTTTTTTTTTTTTTTTTTTTTTTTTTTTTTTTTTACCTACATGCAGCGTCTTTTTAACAGATTTGTTTTGTCTTTTTAAATTTAATTTGATAAATAAAAAGTTGTGAAATTTTCATTTGTAAAAATTTTATAAAACGAAAATTGTTTTAATCTTAGCTTGATAATAATAATAATATAAAGACAAAATGTGCAGAGACAAAATAACTCATCTTTCAGAGTTATTTATTATTCATATAGGTAAACTACATACTATATACTGTAGGGGGGATGTGATTGCTCTCACTCGGTTGATTGTATATAGATTTATAGCTGGGCCATCGTCTCTTAACTATACCCGCGTGTTTATATCTATATAGCTTGGCTCTTGCCTTGGCCTTCCTTGCCGAATATTTGCAGGCGTGTCAGTGAACCTATCCTAGCTTATCGTCTCTCTTGGCGCCACGAAAGCGTCAAAGATTTGCAAGATGCCGCTATGTATATATACTTCATCTTGCTTTTGGAACTTCATTCCAAAGTCGCCCAATATTCAATGAGTTTTTCAGTTTCATTATAAAAATTCTAATTTTTTCATTTCAACGCATTTAAAAAAAAAATTATTTTTCTAGATAATTTAAGATTAGGAAGTAATAGAATAAATTTGATCGCGTACTCAAGTTTCGTACGAAAGAAAGTGAGAGGGAAGAAATAAATCTGAAAGTTGGAAGCTGAGTGATGCTATCATTGAAAAATGCAAAAAAAGGCGTAAAAAAGGAAAGCTAGAAAAAAACCTTTGGGGCTTAAAACGTGCAGGAGGAAAAATTCCATCTAAATAGAGGCCGTTAAGGGAGGGTTAAGAGAGGGATGAATGTCTATTTGAAAGCAAGGAGAAAAGGGCCAAGGAATAAGTATCACGGTTGGATGGATGCAAGATAGAAAAGCGCTTTTGCCATCGTCGTCGTCGTCATAGTCATCGTCGCTTCCTCCTTCAGCTGCCGTCGCGTCTGAGTCGTGGGGAAGAGAGTCGAGGAGAAAGGGTGGCAGAGTCGCGTGTGCGGCTCGATATTTTCCGCACACCGTCAATCCCCTCCCCTCATTTTTCCACTTCCCTCGGTTTTTGCCGCTACGCGCACAGAGAGTGAGTGAAAGAATGAAAGAGGGCAGAGCGCGCGATGCCGAGGACATGCAGATTGATCTTTTCCCCCCCTTGCGGATGTGTCGGTGCTGCTGCTGCTCTGCGCGCACACCCACTGCTATATAGAGGTACATCAGCTACCTACACTTGTCCCGGTGGCTCCTTCTTTATACCTCGCGCCCACACCCCGCTGCTACTCTTTCTCGAGCACGCGCACCCCCCATCCGATCCTACTTCCTCCCCCCCCCCCCTTCCCACCCTACTCGCGAAAGGTGAGAGAACGCGCGCGCAAAACTGCCGGGCTTGACCTGACGTCACCTCGCGACGACTTTGCGGGAAACGACGACCCTACATCCTCCAGCCAGCCCCCGGCCTATGTATACCATTAGCAACAGCAGCAGCAGTAGCTACAGCAGCTGGGTAAGCTTGGATCAAAATTTCAGTATAGCTGGCTCGGTGGGTTATGGTACTTGGACTATTGATCGCAGAAGTGCAACCGTATAACAACACT
The DNA here is from genome assembly GCA_030522805.1 of Leptomastidea abnormis. NCBI lineage: Eukaryota > Metazoa > Arthropoda > Insecta > Hymenoptera > Encyrtidae > Leptomastidea > Leptomastidea abnormis. The sequence goes on from JAPYZE010000564.1 coordinate 25,397, forward strand.
ACCCATCCACCGAGAGGATCATCGGCATATGGAGACAAACCGTATTATGAGGAACTACATTTTTGGGGGAAAAACGGGAGAATTCAAGGGGTCAGGGGTATAGAAAGCAAGAGAAGGAGGAGGAGGAGGTAATTTACAGTTCTCACGGTAAACTATACCTTGTTTGAAAGCTCGCGCGCGCACGAGACTTGACTGGGATGGGCCGAGACCCAGTTTCCGATTACAGCCTGCGGAAGAAGGGAGCAAAGCGGAAAAGGAGAGAAGAAGAGGGGCGGGGGTGGAGGGATTATAGGGGGAGTGGGTCAAGCGACGAGATATCTGGCTGCTACTACTTATACTGCGATCGGTCCGCGCAATTGCGCGGCATCATTTCAGGGTGTACTTACATATATATATAAGAGTTGCTGAGGAGACGGCGATACTATGCTAGGCAAGTGGGTACGCTCTGGTCTATCTTAAACCTGAGTCGCTCCACGTGTATCGATCCCCGCAAACCTATTTATCTTAATTCCCTCGAGTCGTTGCGAGCGTACTATATCGACGAGTGGACGAGTCCTCGAGCCAACTGGCTGGCTAGATGGCTAGTAAGTCACTACGCGCTTGCACCCTCGACTCGTCCACACCCCCCCCCCCTTTTCTAGCACCCCGCGTTCCTTCACTTTTCGATCGACTCTTATTTTTATTGCGGCAATTATTATGAGATGAGGCTGCTTCTTTCTCCTCGATTTATTTAGCGATTCTTATATTTATCGTTTGTGGGCATCTTTATTTGGCTGCTCGCCGATATAACAGCCGGGGCATATGTAAAGCCGATCTGGCCTTTTTTTTCAATCCTGCTCTACTTCAATTTTTTTCATAACATGCAAGACTACAACAATGAATTACTTGTTTTCATTCAATATGTTTTAATTATTTAATCGAGCAATAATTTCTCAGAACATAATTTACAATTACCGATTAACAAATCAATGATATTATATTATCAAGATAGTATTTTTCACAAGTTGGCCTCTCAATCATGATTTCAAAAAATCTTAGGTCAACTATATTGCCTTTAAAACTCGAAAAATTCTTATTTTCCTTTTGATTTCTTCGGTGTAAGTACATAATATAATAGTTTGAAGAGTAGCAGCGCATAACTTTGTTGAAGCTGCTGTGTGTGAAAACGAACCTTCGAGGGGTTCCTCTCTCATTTGCCAGCGGAGAATCAATATATCTGTATTGATTTAATTGAAACATTAGTTGGTGTGCAGAGGAGTGGCTTCTCTTACTCTATTTCGACGGAAAGAAAAAAAAATGAAAATACATGCATACATACATGAATACGACCTTTGCAGGATTGCACGCAAACCAATACAGATCACGGCTCTAAACGTAGATTATTATTCAATAAAATATTAAAGAAATGCGAAGTTCAAATGCAGAACATCAGACATATAATGTGTTTCTTTATTTAAATATAGCCGAGAGCTTGCGGTTGCGATTCAAACCGTAACTATAGAATCGGACCGCAGGCGTACCTTAACTCAAGCAATTATTGCTTGCGAATTGATCGATTAATCCCTTTTAAATGTCAGATCCCCATGTCTTACGATTGAACGCAATAGCGATTTGCAAGCTCAACTTAAAATGCGTTTATCATTCAAGCATTTTTGATTCGAGCTTCGTCCGATTTTTTGAAAAAACAATATCCACGTTTGTATTTTTATAATTTTTTTACTGTGCTTAAGGTAGGGGATACTTAAACTGACTAAATCTATTTTTTTTAAACATGTTTACAAAAACAAATTTGATAAGATTGAGTTTGGTGTATGTTTATAGTAATGAATAATAATGAATGAAGCGCGCATTGAAACGGGAATGAGTACGAATGAAGATGTCCAGTATAGGAGCGTTGAAAGAATAGGTCATACGCGGGAAATAAGGGACCAGAAAGGAGAAGAAGAAGGAGGAGGAGGATTTGAAAAGATGCAAGCCAGCCACTTAGCTCGACGAGCCCTCTCCTGCACTGCCCACAGCATAGTGTATAGTAGTAGGTAAGCGTGTAGACGGTTGGTAAAGGAAGAGGAGCGCGCGAGCTTGCAAGCTCAAAGTTCGAGCAAGAGGGGGAGGGAGGGAGTGGGCTAGCGATCGTTGCGTCGAGGGTGGTGATAGTATAGGCGCATATATAGCTAGCTTGTCGTCGGGTCTTTTCTCTCATTCTCTCTCTCTCTTTGCGTGTTGCTGCTGGATGGCTCTGGGTGCTTGCGCGCCCTCGTGCTCGGTTAGGGCTGGTGTGTTCCTCTATATATAGGTATACAGTGCCTACAGCTAACGCGTCACGTATATAGTATACATAAACGCGCGCGCGCGCCTATTGATTTTGCCCGCGTGCATCGGCCCCCCGACCCGACTAAGCATATACCTACCTAACAGCAGCCTGAGTAGGTTTGCGCGACAGCAGAACGCTCCACGACGACACTGAAGCAATGATTGCTCTCTTTCTCTCTCTTACTCACTCTCTATCTTCCGTCACTCAACTCTTTACCTTTACCTCCTTTTTTTTCTTACTTGATCTAAGCACGTGAGCCGCAAAATTATGAAAATAACGTCTGGCTATGTCCGATTCTGTTGCGATGCTGCTATCATACTCTCCACCAAGATTCAGTTTTCATGATTTTTGGATTTGCCGCGCTTTAAGCTATTATCTAGCTTCTTTTCTACAGCGATATTTCAACTTAAGCTTAAGCTTTAACTTTTTATATACTGTACGACAAATTCTTTTTTAATCTCTCTTTCAACACCACGATAAAATTATATTGATTGAAAATTAATAATAATTATAATAATAATAATAATAAATTTTGTAAATGATTGTTAGAAAAAAAAATGGAATGTACAACATGTTTTAAAGAACAAAAAAAAAGAAGAAGAAAAGAAGCTGTGGATACGAACCTGGATACTTTCGTTTGTGCTCGGCATCGACCTCACGGGCAAGTGCGAAATATTTTTCCTTAACTTCTTTCGACATGGTCTTCCAGAGTACTCCCAACCTAGATAAGCGTAAATAGAACGCGACGTGTGAGCTTTATTTCTGAAAAGTCTAGTCGGATACATGTTGAAGTGTGTAGGGCGAAATATCGAAAGAAATGTAGATATAGAATAAGAGGGGGGGAGGAAAAAAGAAATTAGCACCTGACGCTGATATCCTTATTGGACTCGCGGGGATTTTCGACCGCCAGCTTCTTACGCCACTCGTTGGCAAAGAGCATAAACGCGTTGGCTGGACGAGGTATTTTCTGTTTGAGAGCTGGACTAGTTGTAACAGCAGCAGCAACATCTTGGTCAGGATCTCGTTCGTTGTCGTCGTTGTCATTGTCGTCAGACGTGGATTTGGCTTTCTCGTCCGGCCCAGGTGCCAAGCGCAGCTGCAGAGTTAACTTTGGCTTTGGCTGGATGCGCACTGGCCGTCGGCGCGCATTAGTTGGCTCGCTCGACTCGCTACTCTTCTCCGTAAGCACGCCGATCAGCTGGCAGCGCTGTGCTTGTTGTTGTTGTTGTTGCTGCTGATGTTTTGCCGACGCTGACTCGGTCTGCAGCCGGATCAGCCGTCTACCGTCCCCTGTTACGGCGAACACTTGATTTCGCGTTTTTGGGCTGATGCTGCTGCTGATATTGCTACTGCTGTTCAGCGACTTTCCTACTCGAGTAATTTTTTTCGCTTTATTTATCTATTTATTATTAATTTTACTTTTTTTTTAACTTCTAATAATACTTAAAATATTTCTGAATTTAAATGGTAATAAAATATCGTGTTACGTAACGCTTTATGCCTCCTTTATTTATTTTGTTGTTTTTTTTTATCGTGCGTTAATTTATTTAATTTTTAATCCAGTTCTTGTAACCAGAGTCACAATTCGATTAATTGATAAATTAAAAAAAAAAATTACAGACATCAGAAAAAGTGCACACTTCGAATACTGTATAATAATTTTGAAAAAACAAACAAAAACTATATAATCAAATAAGTACACCTGTGAATACAGGTTTATAAAAAATGTTTCTCACCCTTTTCAATAAAACTCACGAGAAGCTTATGCTTTTCCATCTGAATCCGGTTAATAAAGCGGTAGGACAAGAAAAAAAAAATTAATTGTTTCCTTCAAGGTATAACTTGTTCAGAGGCGCAGTCAAATGTGCTGGATTTGTTTCATTATTAAACTTTTGTTGCGCGTGGCGATCGTTGTTGTTGAAAAAAATCGACGATCGGCGGGTCGCGTCGTTAACGATGAGCTTATGTGCTTATATATTCCGTGCATTCGCATGAGCGCGGTGCGACGCGACAATAGTAGGTATATAGATATATAGTGTGTATCATCATCGTAGTACAGCAATAAGCTCTTTTCAAAACAATAGCGACACAGTAAATTTTAACCAACCGTCACCACGAGGCATAGACGATCTGAACAATCGACGATCGGCAAGGGGTCAGCTGCCAGCAGACAGCAGCAGCAGCTGTTTGCGCACAACAACTCATATCGATGTGTGTGCTTTTCTAGCCTCCTTGGCCTTGATCGTTTTGATTTGCGCTCTTCTCGTCTTATTTTTTGAAAGCACGGCATTTGATCGATTGATATAATTAGTTGAAAAGAAAATCCTAGAGAGCATATAAAATTTAAAAACATGGAGGAGAGCAGCGATTCTCGCGAGTGCCAGAATAATAATCTTGGGTTTGATTATTATGGAGTACTTGGACTTGACCGCAGCTGCACCGCCGAGGACATTCGTAGAGCGTAAGAAAAAGAATAATCTGTATGCGTAAGAATGTAGTGTAATTCAAAGTAGTTAGCGCGCGTGTAAAGAGAAACGAGTAATTAAGAGATTTAAAAATCGACGAAAAAACAAGTGCTGTGGAAAATCAAAAAAATAAATAATATCAAAACTAAGTAAGTAGTAGGATTATATCTTCGTGTCAGTAGATTATACTCTCTCAGAGACAGAGAGAATAAGAGAGAGAGAGTGAGCGAGAGATGCAAAAGTAGTATGATTAATCGACAAGGCAAACATCGTGCGCGTCACTATTGGTGCGGCATTACAAGTATTACGTCTACGCGCGTGTTCCATGCTTGTTTGTCGGCTCGCTCGCTCGCTCGCACACATAAGAGACTCGAGAGCTCTTTTCAAAATTTTTTGTTACCTATACGAGCTATAAGTGTATGATGAGGTGACGCGTGCATTCGAGTAGCGATCATCTGTGACTGTGGCAGTTAGTACAGTAGCATGAATCTGCGATCCGAGTCGCGCGCTTGATATTGCTGCAGCTATAGTCCTGGTCTCAAAAGCCTCCTCCTTCTATCTGGGAATACCAGGATGCTCGACGATTTGCTGCAGCCGAATTTTTTCGTTTTGCTCTTCCTTCTGTTTTGGTTCTCGCAGTACCTGCTGCGTCAGGAATCCAAGGATGACAAAGGGTATTTTCCGTTTTCTTTTTCTTTTTCTTTTTCATTTTTCAATGCTTGCCATCTCGTAGACAGCTTGTTTTTTTTGTTTCTTACGTAATGCTGCTGGTGGATTGAAATTAATATAGTCAGTTTTTCTGGAGCTTTTAACTCTTCCGAAATATACAATATATACATACTTATTATCATAACACGACTATCATCGTCATCACCAACATCCCAGATCCTAGGGTGATCAGAAGGCTAAGTTTTTTATAATTATCACTCAGCTTTTGCAAGTATGATTTTAATGCGTTTAATCAGAGACCCAACTGAACATCCCAGCCAGTGTACGTTTTATATTTGATAATCCCAATAGGATTCTTAATAAATCAGTTTTATTTCTCGTCATTTAAAAATAAAAAATAAACATACCGAAAGGAATAATAATGTAAAGCAAAAGCACGCGATTCGACAAACCAATCGGTATTACGAAGAAACGGGTTGAAGAAGGTCGTCCAGTATGGACCACCAAGCGTTTCTCGCTTCCCAAGCTGCATCGTGCTACCGGACTAGACGGATTATAGTTTTACATTTTGTCAAGTTAGTTAACATAATCCGAGACGAATAATTGTTTCTAGATGCTTTGAAAGTTATTCTCAATAATTATTAATTATTACTTATTAACTTGACACAAATCCACTCTAACAAGAACGCCGAGGAAAATATTTTTTTTTTTTTATAATTGAAAATTGGTCTATCCTTTCAAAAATTATCGGCAAAATAGAACTATAAGTGTCCGTCTGGTAAGACAAGGAGCTTCCCTCACACATGTTATCCATTCGATTTCATAGCTTCCGACGGCTGGCACTGCGTTACCACCCGGAGCGACTAGCATCAGCGGATAAAAATCTGGAGATTCGCAATAAGGAAGAGCAGAAGGCTTCCTTCGCTATAGTCGCGGAAGCTTACGAAGTTTTATCGGACCCTTTCAAACGGGCGGTTTTTGATCAGTACGGTGAGGTGGGCTTAAAGAAAACCGATCGGCCGCCCGACGACTGTGTACCACCTTACGTTTTCCACGGAGATCCCCTGCGTACTTACAGGTGCTCGCACTCATTTATTCATCAAAATCCAACAAACTCAATGGCTGTTATTTGCAGTATTGAATCCGCGACAAAGCTTTATATATCATTAAAATCAAGCAAGTTCTATAATCTAAGCGGCCTTCAAAACTTTATAATCGACTAATTTGGAACTTTCTTTTTTTCACCTTTTCTTTCTTCGACGTACGCAGAGAATTTTTTGGAACGGAAAATCCTTATGCTGATCTCCTCGATAATTTGTCAAATCCGCCCCTGCTCGGAGATTGTCCAGAGGCTCGTGGTGAGAAGACCAAGGATGAGGACATCATAAAACCTCTCCCGCTTACTTTAACCGAGGCAAGTAACTATGAACTACAACCACAATATAAATATAACAATTAAAGCTGTACCTGCATGTATTTTTAAACCGATCGACTATTTATTCTTTTTCAATGAATGGACTATACTTGTTATACTTATTCGATCTCAATTATCATGTTTAACTCTCTTTGTCTTCTCAATTGGTATAGTAATAGTAATATAGAGTCAAGATTTATCGGAATAAATATTAAAATGACTACTTGAGGTGTGTAGGTCTTTTTCGGAGGCATAAAGAAAATGAAGATCAATCGTACGGTCCTCTCGGGAGGCGGCAGCTGCGGGGGTACAGCTGGGACGATAAACGAGCAGAAAATCCTTTCTATACCGATAATGCCGGGAATGCCGGCGGGAACTAGAATCGTCTTCCCCGAGGAAGGAGATCAGGGACCGATGAAAATTCCCGGTGGGACATTCTTTTTTTAACTATACCTATACCTACATTTTCTTACTATTTTTCTTTCTTTCTTTCTTTCTTTCTTTCTTTCTTATGTCAGATAATATATAGGGGAGACCGGGGCGAGATTGCAATTTAAACATTAATAGTGAATAAATTTAAATTAATATTTTATGTGATACAACTTAAAAAGATAAGAAATTATTTCTTTCCTTCTTTTCATTGCTCTCAAAATCGTATATTGTCTCGTGTGCTTGGACTTTCACCCTCGTCAAATCTCGGCTTCCTTGTTCCGCTCTCAAAGAATCTACCTCGATAATTACTCATTCGATCTTTTTTTTTTCTTTTCAATCTCTTTTTCCTTCTTTTTTTTGCAAATTGCGTCGCTCTCTTTTTGTCATCAAAATTCGTGTGCTCATTGTTCGAGAAGAAAGGAGAAAAAAAGAAAAAAATTACGATTGAGCTAGAGAGCATTGTCAGACGCTACTTTCGAGTAAAATAGCAAAATGAAATGCGAAAAAAGTTTAAAAAAAAAAAGAAAGGAAAAAAAATCATTTCGTTTGTTCAGCGGACGTGGTCTTTGTGACGGAAGACGAGCCACACGAGACGTACCGGAGAGATGGTCCCAACTTGCGGATGACGGTGAGGGTCTTCCTGAGCGAGGCGCTGACCGGGACGACGGTCGAGGTGCGCACGGTAGACGCCCGCCACCTTCGAGTCCCGATAACCTCGATCATTACGTAAGTCTGCATTGCTCTCGGCGATTTTCTGGCTCGAGTTGTACCTATCGAACGATATTTTGCGAGCACAGGCCGGATTACGTGAAGCGAGTTCCGGGCGAAGGGCTGCCGATCCTGGAGGAGCCGGACCGCCGGGGCGACCTGATCATCGATTTCGACATCGAGTTCCCGGCTTACCTGCCCGACTCCAGCAAGAAGCTTTTGCAGAAGGCCTTCGACAAGCGCAACCAAATGCCGGATGAGGTGAAGGAGGATGATCGGCCCAAGTCGATTTGCCGGCGCATACTGCTCGATGGCAAGCTCTACATGCGGGCAAACAAAATCTCTCAAATCTGCAGGCCTTAGTCAATTTTCAAAATTATGATAATCATCAATTTATCATCAGACACGCGATCAGCCGTTTTACAATGATCCTACTATTTGTCGTTATTGCTGTTGTTATATTTACTATTTTTTTTACTCTAAAATTTTATTTTATATGCAAACGTTTATACGTGTAAATTAAAAAAAAAGAAAGTTTTTATATGATTACAAGTAAAAAAAAAAAACATTTAATTTGTGATATGCTTTTGATTCTATGCTTGTTCTTTTCATTTAGAAATATATTGAAAAGTGTAAAAGTGAAATATTGTTGATATTATTGATCTTTTAATGATTTTTTAATGGCTTGACTCCAACTGCGTAAAAAATTACTTTATAAAAATTTTCTAACGTAATCACAAGTATTTCAATTATAAATTTTATTTCTTTAGGTTTTGCTTTAATCAGCTGCTCCTCTGATCGCTAATTTGACCATAAGTAGTAACATCCGAGTACAGCAAGACTTACTACTAGTAAAACAAGTGTTACTACTCGGTCTGACCTCTTGTTGCCTATATAACACTTGACGTTTATACAACGGCTGCTCATGAGTACAGCAGAGTGCAATTGTAAAACAAATTGTTTTAAGTTCTAACTCGCACGTAACTTAAGGTGATAATTAGTTACTACTAATGATAATAATAATAATAATATTGATGATGTATTTAATGTAAATGTTGGAATTTTGTCAAAAAGGTATAATATATTAATATAAATTTTAAATTTCAAAGGATAATAAAAAGATTTATTACTTGACGTTACTTAAGTAAATACACTTGGAAGTTGTTGGGATAAAAAAAAAATCCGCGATGAGAAAGTATTTTAACCATTGGCGGATAAAAGCGATATCTACAGGCCCTTGTGAAATCGAGATGTCGTTAGCTTACGACGAGCCACCGGCTGGTTTTATTGCAACAGCAGAGCAGCAGCAAGTCAGGCAGGGGAGCGTGTGATGGTGTTGGCGGCCTGCCTGCAGTGAGTGAGGTCATTCGGAGAGTTGAGGAGACGAGCAGCAACGTTAAATATCGGCGGCATATGTGTACGAGAATAAGGAGTGGGACAGGTGGTAGGAGAGGGGATGGGTGGGGAAAGGCAGAAAAGGAAAGCAGGACGCAAGTAGGTACAGTGAGACACAGACAGACAGACAGACAGACTGCGGAGGTGGGCCGCTCGCGAGTTGTCAGGCTTCGCTGGTGCGTCCGGTTTGAAGCCGTAAAAGTTCGGTCCCGCAGTTTTATACAGTGCGCGTCCAAACTCTTTCTCTCGATCTTTTTGTATATCTATACTTCTTTCTCTTCCTCGGCATTGGTAGAGCAGATTCTCTCTCTTATTCGGCCTAAGGCTTGCTATAGCTAGAACGCTGCTTCTCGTCTCTATTTTTTCTCTCGGTGTAGACAAGAAAGCAAGCAAGCGGTGGAGGTGGAATAAGTGTCAGAGCGGGGGAGCAAGCAGGCAGTATATGTATAGTAGGTGGCCTGACTCCATCTTCGTCTGACTCTATCGCGCGATCATATGACTCGGCCGCACGTGACTTTATTTACAGTTGGGTAGGCGCTAGCGTTGCTGCTGCTGGCTGGTGCTGTTGGTGCTACCGCTCTCGCGTATCACCGCCACCGCAGCTGCTGCTGCTGCTGCTGCTGCTGCTACTGTGGGCTGTTGTTGGCTGCACGTATAGCTGCTTGCTGGCAGAGTAGATCGTTTCTTTCCTGGCCGGAGTGGTTAGCGTGACATGCGGATCCGTCACGATTATGTCGTTCCTCACCAAGCTCTGGGCCTCCAGTAGCACCAGCACCACCAACAGTCATAATAATCTATCAAACCCGTCAAATATCCAGTCTTTAAAACAACAGCAACAACAACAACAACAACAACAGCAACAAAAATCTGCTCCGGAACCGAAATTGGAGCAGCAGCAGCAACCTGTACTCCAGCAACATCAACAAGACAAGTGAGTCCCTATTAACAGTCTCTCTCTCTCTCTCTCTTTCTCTTTCTTTCTTGCTCCTTTATCTTTCTTATAATTTGTATGTACTCGATGTATTCTATTCTTTATCTCACCTTCTTCTCTGATGCCTCTCTTTCTCTCTCTTTCACTTATTTCTTTTTTTTTTCTTTTTCTTGTACGCAATAATGCTATTACATTAAAACCGTAGCTTTTTCCTTATTAAAAAAGACAATAGATTTCGTGCAAAAATTTTGCAACGAATTGATTTCGTCGATGATAGTAAGAACTTGATAGAGACTATTGAAGTGAAACGCAGAATTTATTGTATTCGAAAGAGAGAGAAAGAGAGAGGCATTCGTGCGAGCGCGCGCGAGTGGACGCACATATATATCGGTACGCTACTGAAGACTATACGTTTACGGATGTGTATTGTCATATTTACCGATTTCATTTGACGTGAATGTGTTACTACTTATATTTTCTTAACGAATTTTGATATATATAATAAATATAATAAAAACTGTAGCGTTATCTTTTATAATTAAATAACAACAACAAGTGGCACATAGCAGCTGGCATTCAAAAAGTATATCGATGATATTATAGGTACCAAGTTGAATAGTAAATCAGAATTAATGGCTAGACTTTGTACGCAGTTTTCTTTTTTCTTTTTCTTTTTTCTTCCAATCCGAACGACGAAGACTTCTGTTTTCTTCTGCAACGCATAATTGAGCTGTGTCTGTTTATATATGCATAGGTAGATTGTCATGTACAAGTTTCACTCATACCAGAGGTATATAGCTCTATGTGCGAGGCTATATGATACAGTGTGCGTTTACGCTCGTGCGGATCGTTACGAAAGTGCGAGCTCTACCTGCATATAAATATTCCTGCAGCGAGGAGTAAATCAATTCTCGATGAAAAAAAAATGAAAATTCAGGCGTGAATCGCAAGGGCAAGGAAACTTTTGGGGGCCAGTTGAGGTCAAGACTACTTTAGCTGCTGCTGCTGCTACGTCTCATTGATCCATGACGTAGTTGGCAGCTGGCCCGAGTTCCTTGTCAATGAAATCGCGTCAACGTCGTGAATTACGCGCGCTGCGTTTATTCCTATACTCATATCTACGTATCGTCGGATCGAGAGAGAGAGAGAGAGAGAGAGAGAGAGTCGTGGCGAGCCCCTTGACAAGAACAGCATAGATCGGAGTATATAGTAAGAGCTATAGCTGTCATATGCTTCCTTCCTGCTCGTCAAAATGCCAGAAGAGCGTCCCGCTGCTCGGCCAAGACCCCATCCTTTCCGCCTGCTATATGCTCAATTATATATATATATACTCGCGGCTGCTCTCTCTCTCTCTCTCTACTGTCTCTCCTATTATGCAAACATAACGTGTTACTACTGCTCAGCTGCTGTTGTCGCTGCTACGGAAACGCGTTGTACACTAATTATAAAAAATTTTCTTTTTCTTTGTTTTTAAAGATCTTCAATGATTTTTTACTGTACTCTTGCTCTCGCTCATCGTTACGCAAGCTTTATTCATGTTTAACCAGCACTTATCGAACGAAAGAGAGAAAAAGAGAGCCGATGACTTTGCTTCTTTTTTTTTTTTTGTATTCATCCACAGATATTTTAATATCAGCTCTCGTTAATCATTTGCAATATAATTTCAATTAAGAAAAAGTTTCCATTGATATAAACATCCACGTCACTGAACTCCTTGACTTGCATTTTTCAGAATTACAATTATAATAAAATAATAATTTTTATACATTGCGTGCAAATGTATTTTGCTTCTTCGCACAAATGAATTTTTTTAGAAAATCATGTGGAATAAAAAAATATGTCGTTTTAGAAAATGCGTGCAGTTTGGCTCGGACCCCGTGAGGATCTTGCTGTTTCGCGACTGCGAGTCGCGTATGAATCACGCGCTGCTGTTCGACTCGATGGTGGTCGAGAACTGCAGGCGATGTGCTACCGAGATTGTAGTTGACACGAGCAAGGGTATCAGCGTTAATCCACACTCAACCGGAAGGTCTTTCGCGAACGAGAGATCCAAAGCCCAAAGATGTGATAATCCCACGAACGGGAAACCCCCCGAGCTCAACAATTGCGAGGTACCCATCAAAGACAATTTTCATCACATATATAATACTTACCTACATTACTTTTTAATGAGAGAGACACTTCTCTCTTACTTAATGCCCTTGATTATTTTTATTCGTTTCATTTAACAGCACGACAAACTACTGAGCGAAGACACAAAACTACTCAACGAAATGACCTTTGGTAGCGTAGCAATGACGTACAAGGGTCCTTCCTTTAAGGTTATTACATTTCTGCATTATTTTTTACGCATTTTAATTTTTATAGATGAACTATCAATTAAATTTTTTTAGATTCACGTCGTCAATTCTCCGCCCAGCATAATCTGCACCAAAGTTTTTCCCTACACAGAGCACAGTATTTGCAGACCAAGGTAATACCTAAGTTTTTATTTACTTTTTCTTCTTGTCATTTATCAATATTTTTTGTTATTCTAATTTAATTATAATCGTAGCCAACGACATTCCAATGAAACACTCGGTACTTCGGCCTCGAATCTCGACTCAAACTCGAGTAATTCGAGTCTCAAAAACCAAGGTAAGGCAAATGTTAGCTAATTTAGTTTATAAAATATATTTATGATGATTGAAAATAATTTTTGACACTAAATAAAAAAAGATATGTATTTTGAATAACTGACATGGACAGTATCTCGGCCTGGGTCTGGAAATCTATCTGGAAACAGTTTGAGTCCGATTTTAAGGAAAAGCTCAACCTGCTCGAGCACCGGCAGCGGCTGGGACATCGACGTGCCTCGCCTCGGCAGTAAGTGTATTTTCATAATAATTATATTTTTACAAATGGATGCATATCTTTGGTAACGTAAGCGGACTTTGATTCGAAGGTTCGCAGTCGTTGGAGTCCGGGTCGAGCGGACCCGGGCTGCAGGGAAGCGGGAGCCTGTCGAGTTTGCGGCGACGCTGGCTGCGCGCGGTCTCCACGTCGCTCAGCCGTTCCGAGTCCGAGGACGGCATCGCCGAGGCTGCTGGCTGCGAGCTCGAGCCGCACGGCTCCAAGCACAAAACTCGCTTGGGGCTGGTGCTGCTGCTACAACTGCCAGCTGGTCGGGAGCGGTGAGTTGACAACTTTCCTGACCTGGCTCATCTCCAAGATTCTCATAACCTGGCTGAAACTGGTAAAATTTGCAGGGAGACGATGGGCGTATTCCTGGAGCACGCGGCACTGCTCGAGGGCATGCTCGACCGGCTGCGCTACTCTTGCAACAAGGGGCCGCGTCAAAGTTTAGTGCGCAGGCTGCATCGAGCCTCTCACAGCTCGACGATCAGACTGCTGCGTCGGATCATGCGGATGGAGGAGGAGGAGGAAGCTAAGCAGTTGCCCAAGCGCTGCCACCTGCTCCTCTGGCACAACGTCCTGCTCAACTCCAGCCACGAGGTCAGCGGTGTCACCGCGGCTGAAGTTCACCGCAGTCTCCAACAGATGTGCTGGCTGCTCGAGAAATACGACACGAAATCTACCAACTTGTAAGTTTTATTTGCCCTCTATACAATAATGATAATAATACACCCTTATTAAATTTCATTAATAGGTATTATTTTAAAGAAACTCATAAGATAATAAAATTATTTACCTTGAAATTAAAAATTTTATCGAATAAATCAATATTAAATTGGCAATATTCTTAATTTTTTTTATTATGAAGATAAAACTGTCTTAAATATGATTTAAATTAGTGTTAAGTATACTTTTTTAAAAACTCTGGTCTTAGTAAAATAAAGATGAGCCGTTGACATTTTGCCTAAATGAAAAATCTCCTAATTACTCGTCTAAAAATCATTTCAATTGATCTTAAAGAAAAACTTATAATTTTTTAAAATTATACACTTTTTCTTTATAATCAACTGATGTGATTATTTTTATTTATTAAAATATTAAAACCATTGAGCAGAAAATTATAGCTCAAATAATGTTAAAATTACATAATTTGGATCAATTTATCATCGTTAAAAAAATGTATAAAAAACTCGTTTACATATTTTTGTTTTGATCAATTGATAAGCAAAATTGTTTTTCAGCTTCATCAGTACCATCGTGACAGCAGTTCTCACGCATCACTTGGGCTGGGTACACACGGCACCGCCTTGTCGGGATAAAAAATTGGTAATATACACATTAACAAAATTCTCAAGACAAGTGTTTATTAACACAGCGAGTAAAAAATGAGATTCCTTTGGCAGGTGGAAAAAATGGGTAGACAGTACGGTTGCAATCCATTGTGGGCACAATTAGCGGATCTGTACGGTGCGGTAGGAACGCCGACGCGAGTCGCACAGACCGTAATAGCAGGCGAGCCGGAAAAGGCGAACTTGATCGAGTCAGTCCTGCACTTCCTTTCCTACTTCGTCCGTAGCGGGGTCGTGGAGAAGCAGTTGGAGTCGCGCCGGCCGGAGCCCTCCTACATCCAGGAGGCCAAGAGGGCTCTGGAACGCGCGTTGCGGGACAACCCTGCCCTCCAGCAGGCCCCGACGCTGAAACGTGGCCCTACGGGCACGGAATTGACCGCCAAGCGGACTCTCAGGTCCTCGGGATGTCGGGCGAAGCCCTTGTCTTCGCTGACACGAGACTCTTCCCTCTCCTCCCCATCCTCCTCGGCTGTCTCTACTTCTTCTTTTAATGCCCGAAGCCGGCAAGGCTTCCAGCTGGGAACGACGAGCGAGGCAAACAGCTCTTCCGCACTTCTGCGTGGAAATCTCGATTCCATTCCAAAGCAAAACGGATTTACGTACGCTGAATCGAGACAGGAGGTGGAGAAGCAGGATGAGGAGGAATCAGAGGCATCGTCGAAAAAACTAAAGCGTAGCTCGACGAAACACGATCGGCTAAGTGATTACGCGCTAAAAAGCCAAGCCAAAAGCAGTAACGGCAGTTCGGTAGTCCAAGAGAGCCAACCCGCGTCGACGACGACGACCACGACGACAGTAGACGAGAGGCAAGCCACTAGTAAAGTCAAGATTATTGTCAGCGACGAGGACGAGCGCAGCAAGCTTAGCAAGCAATTTAACAAGGCAATGCTTAACCCCCAGCTGCAGCAGCAGCTCGAGCAAGTAGCTTTAGACGCAAAGCTGGCCTTTATCGAGCGCCAGAAGCTACCAGCTTTCGTCAATCGACTGCACTCTAACTATAAGGCTTTGTAAGACTTTTATTCGCATCTTTCATTTCACTTTTTTTCTTTCTTTCTCCATATATTTCGATTCATATACTTTCTGATAATGTACATGCTCCGTTTTTAATCAATTTTTATTTACAATACTGTAACACAGCTATAAAAACTCTTTCGTGTGTTTTGCGAGTTGCCACCAAAGTTTGACGCATTTGTTGTTTGTCGTGTGTCGTGTTCTTGCTAAAATAATGCCAGATAATACGTAATAAAAAGGCCAAATGAAGTCTATAAAATTATTCCGATATAGGCATTCGTGATCGGTATATATTATTGCCATTCTATAGTATATATACGACCAATTGGTTACAGCGACGAGCTGCAATCCGGCTTCGGGTATGGGAGCAGCCTCAGCGAGGAGATACGCGCCAGCGAAGAAGCCAAGAGCCAGGTGTACTTCACGCTGGGCGAAGAGTCGAAGCCAGGGCTCTCGATCCACGAGCGACTAAAGTCGTCCTGCCGCTGCCAGTGCTCCTACACGTTCACCCGGGTCCCGAGCACCTCGGCCGAGCTGCCGGAGGGCGTGCTACGCAAGATCATCCAGCGCAACTTCCCGGAATCCTCGAAGAGCATGGGCCTGCCACTGGCCGAGGACCAGCCCGGGGCCTGTCTGCGCTGCCGCAGTAGGTTATCCCAGGGGCCTTACGCCCCGAGCCGGGAAGCCAGAGGCAAGCCTCTCGAGACCCCGACCAACGCGACTGAGGTCCTGAGGGGCTGCGCGGCCACGCCTGGCCCAGCTGGATCCAGTGACGACGGTCTAGCCATGAATCAACCGCAACAGCAGCAGCATCATCATCATCATCATCATCAACGTATCTCAGTCAGCCGAACCGAGGCAGCAGGCAACAGTCTCGACGCTTTGCTCGCCGCCAGCGGAATCGTCGAGCTCCCGATGCCTAGGTTTGAATTTTCAGCCCTAATACACTCCCTATCCTCCACGCAAGCTTTGTACTAAATCTCGACGCAATTGCAGGCCGTCAGCGGTGACGGAGGCCAAGGAGAGCTGCGAAAGAAAAGTCCGCGTTGGCTTTCCCAGGAGCCTGATCGGCTTGCGACCCGAGAGTCCGGGCTCCCAGGAGGAGCAGGGGGAGGGGGCAGAGTCTGGCTACACCTGGGGCATGGCTATACAAGGCCTGACCAAGCCTCGCCACAAGTTCAACCGCAGCTCGAGGTCGAGACAAGGACAGAAGGAGACCGAAAATTACCACCCCCAGAAAGAGCAGGAGGAGGATGAATGGTGGCGGCCGATACGCGAAAATCTCGGCTTCGCGGTCAAGTTTCCGCTGCTGGACCAGCCGGTATCCGAGGCTCTCTGCATAATAGGCGACCTGGATAGCTGGCAGGTCGGCCTGCTGTCGAACACCTCGAGCATGTCCGCCCCCACCTCCGTCGGCATGTCCAGGCTCGTCTCCAACATGCTCGAGGCCTTTGTCGGCATGTGGAAGACTCTGCACTCCCCCGAACTCGTAAGTCAGCCTCAGCTCTAGCCTGCGGATTTTAAAATCTAACTGGTTTGACTAATCAAACGCTTTTTATGTGCCTACAACAGTGCATCAAATTTTTGGAGAGCAGATTGCGGGAGATGTGGGTGCGCAGTTGGACCCTGGCTGAATTTCTCTTGACGGCCGATCTCGAAGACGCGAGCGTCGGAAACCTCACCGACTTTCTCGACGTGGACGCTGCGGATTTGCCCTTACTCGTAGCGGTTGCCTCGACCCACACGCCACAAATATCTCAAAGGTTCGGCCTTACGATCGCATAAACTCGTGATGAAGAAACAGAAAGACGAGACATCTAGGAAAAGTGTAGATATTTACACATGTATATAATATAAGATAAACGTTTTATTTCTTATATAATAATCGAAAACTATATGATGAGACAGAGAGCGTTGAAAAACGCGAAGAATTGACCACGTGATTTGCAAGAATAGAAAACTGCATCTTTTTCCTTCTCGACGATTTATTTATAACTCTTGTGAAAGTAAAAAATAACTTTGCATTAGCTGCATATATCCACGTGTCAAGTATTTAAAGTGCCTTACTGTGCTTACTACGTTTGTTTATCGGAGAGCTCGGGGGCTCGCAATAACATTTTTTTTTTTTTTTTTAATCAATTGACTGCCACTTTACCATTCGAATATTACGTATTCGCCTATACGCTGTTCGCGTCGTTGTAAATAATTTCACTGATAGGTACAACAGTTTATTTTTAAAAAAACTTTGAATGATATATATTTCAAATGTGACTTTTAAAATATGTATGTATATATTTAATAATTGTATTTTGGCTCTAAAATTAATTTAATGTATATTAAGAATGTATACAAGTTTTTGTTAATGCGTGTTTGTATATTTCGTTGAAAAGTATAAGTGTGAGAAAAAAATGTGATCAAAAATTGACGTGCATCATAATGGAGCCTTAATTTTGTATAATATTATTGTTATTATTAATTTTAATAATTATTATTTAAATAATAATGATATAATAAATTTGTATGAATGTACGTATAATATGTCCATCGTCGTGAATCATAGCAATAAAACTGAGTGATACCGGCGATAATTTGTGATAATCAATGATCAATGCGATAAAAGCTCGATTTTATATGACTTCATTCGAAATCTGTATCTTGGCTTTTACACCAAGTGTGATAAAAAAATAAATAATGAAAATAAAAATTTTAAAATGTTTTTTTTCATTTGTATAACAAGTATCATTTGTTTTCTGTAAATTTTATTATTGAAAATCATAAAATCATAAAAAAGAATAAATTTAATTTTTATTATTTTCTTGTCCACTATATAAAATTTAAATTGCACATTCGACTGTCTTTTCAATTACTAACCTTCAGAGAAAATTTTCGTGTCGCGTATACGGTTGAAAAATTTATTCGTCCAAAAAGTCAAAATTTTTATTAAAGTTAATTTAATACATAAACTTTTTGAGAATTTCTAAATTTACTCGACTGACATGGAAATCTGCTTAGAAGAACGGTAAGTTATTTATAAAGATAAAATAACTTTTTGAGCAGATGCTGTTATAAAAAATTTTTCCAGGTTTCAACGCGAAAAGGCTCCATCCATTCTCGACATAAAAAATAAAATACGAGTAAGCAGTTGAAAAGAAATTATTAAAAAAATTTGTCTATTAATATTTCAAAATTTATGCTTTGCATATTTTAATGTACGTAATTATGATGATTATTTAATCGAAGACTATCTTTAGTTAGGTCACGATGAGTGTTGTAATTGCTATTGCTGCAAAGTTCCACAGTTCCCAGCCTACGTAAGTTACGAGCCAGCTATACTGCACATTCCAGAAAACTCGTATAAGCTTTTATAAGCATCTACAGATAATAAGTGTTTAAATTTGAAAATATACTTATTTTTTTCCAGAAATACGTACAGCCAGGAATTCCCAAATCCTTTCGTCCGATACGGGTAAATAAAAATAATCTCTCTCATTATTGATTACGTAATTTCACAGTCCAGTAAATCTAACGTAACGAATGTATCACAGCTAATTGATAAATGACTTTTAGTGCTATGACAAATCAAACGTTCCGCTGGACGACAACACAACGTACAGATTGTCATATTGGCCGGAAACTGCACCGAAACGAAAACCCATCCTCCCAACGGCCAATCTCAAGACTTGCGAGGGCGAGTTCGAGGATATCACGACGCACAAAGTAAAAGACTTATTTATTTCATCTCTTTACCAATACTTTACCGCACTAGCATTATATTTATACGAAATCAAAAAGTGCGCATGTCAAGAGAAAAAGAAATTAAAAAAAAATAAATGACGATAGATGAGCTACTTGGGCAACTGGCGGGTCAAGCCAATGAAGCCAATTTTGCCGTGCAGCAGGCAGTTGCTGGGTCGAGGCCCCATGCAGGGAGCAACAACGCAGAAATGCGATTTCAAATGGAAGTACGGGGCTAAGCAGCAGCCCATAAAGTACCGGGGCAACTTGTGCCTACCCCGAGGCCACGTCGAGGGTAAGAGTTTTGCTTTACCTGCAGACTCGCCATTATACAAATAATCTGCGCCTAATCTGAAATGTAATGTCCTCAAAACGTTTTTCAGACAATACAACCTACAAGCTGAGCTACTACGACTCGCACTGCCTGGCCCCGGTCAAGTCCTTCCGGCCGCTCCGACGCTACCAAAGGTCGGACGAGCCGATCGACGCCTGCACGACCTACCGTCTCAGCTTCTTCGGTAACCAGCCCGCCGAAAAGGTAAGAGAAGCAATGATTTATTGAGTATACTCGCAAGGCTAGATTCGCATTTCGAGTGGATTTATTGGAAACGCAAACGCAGGAGGTGCCAGAGTGGATGCGCAAGCCGGCGTACCAACAGCCAACTACGCCGCTGGACGGGCACACGACCTACAAGCTGAGCTTTTGGCCCCAGTGCGCGGAGCCGGTCAAGCCCTTCCGACCGGAGAGCGCGGGCCACCTCTTCACCCGGGACTGCTGCTTCGACGACAACACCATCTACAAGCAGAGCTACTTCGGCTGCGGCGGTGGCGATGCGGACCGGCCTGGGCCGATTCTTCCGAAGTCCAACAAGCTCTTTGCCGACGACGCGGTCTGCCACGACACCGTCAACAAGGTATCATCATCGTGATCATTGATTAATAATTACCACCACCACCGCCACCCACTTATCTACCTGCCTAGCATTTAAATTGAAAAAAATTTTGAAAAAAACAAAAAAAAACAGATGAGCTACCCCGGTAATTGGTGCGTCGAGCCGGCAAAGCCTATACTACCTTGCAGCAGGCAGCTGCTCGGTCGAGGTCCGATACAAGACGTCACGACGCAAAAGTGCGACTTCACCTGGAAGTACGACACGCCGCCCACGGAAATCCGGCCCCAGACGAATCTCGAGTTTTCACAGGCACCGCTCGAGGGTAAGCGATCTCTCTCTTCTGCCCCCATCTATTTTAAAAGTCAGGCTATACAGTCGGGAGTGCAGTAGTAAAGCTTCGTTGCCCGATATACATCATCCAACAATCGCTGGCAAGACATACTTTTTTCTATTATGCGCTTGCGCAAGTCGTCGTGGCTGCTGCTGGATCGACTCAGCCTATACGCCAAATTATACCAGCTATATACTTATATATGAAAATAATCTCGGCTCCATTATCCTGGCTGCCCATTATAATACATCATGAAGCCAGGTATAATATAGACGTGGAGGCAATTTTTCGATGCAATCCGCGCAGAGAGCCTCGGCCAGGAAGCTCGGCTTTGAAAAACTCCATCCGAGTTTAGAAAAAAAAAATAGCCAGTGCTGCAGCGTAGCAGTAGCAGTTGGTCACGAACCAGCATTGCGAAATAATTGCTCAAAGCTGTTCCAAGGCGAATCATTAAATTCACAAACGCCGCGCTACTAGGACTCTCTTTTTTCCACCCCCTCTTCGCTCCTTTCTTTCTGGAGCAGAGATATTCGGTCTCTTGAAATTGAGATTTTAATTTTCCCCCTCCGTTATTTCAGCTTGCACGACGAACAAGCTATCCTACATGTCGAATTGCCTGGAGTGCATCACGCCCACCAAGTCCTTCGCTCCGATTCGCCGGTACCAGCCTGCGGATGTCCCGATGGATCTCAACACCACGAATCAGTGCAGTTACATGCCGGTTTGCGCAGAAAAAATTGAAAAACCCTGGGCGAAACCCCATGCCTACCACAAGCCTACAACTCACATCGACGACAATACCACATACGCTCTCAGGTTTTATTCATTTTTTCTACAAATCAATCGATCGATCGATCAATATTTAAATTAATCACTCAACTTTTCAGTTTCATGGCACCTGGAACTTTGGTCCCATGCTATCCAGAATGTCCGTGTGTCCAGCCAAATACTCCGTGTTCTAGTAAGAATTCAAACAAAAAATTTCATAATTTATCATGAAAAAATTTTCAAAAATTATTTTTCTTGCAGCATCCATCGCTCAACAACGAATGTCCAAAACAAATTTACGACATTGCATTTGTAAGTAGTTCAGATTTTTTTCCTTAAATAAGAAAGAATATTGAATTAGTAAATATTATATCGAATTATCTTTGTATTCACTTGATTTTAATATTCTTTACATTTTAGCCTGTTGATGGTCTCACAAGTAAAGTCCCGCAAGATTCTGAAAAATTTGGAGTCAATCATTATCTTTTTTTTTTCTATGAAAAACTTTTTTGTTGTTTATCGTCCCATGTTTGTTTGTTCGTCTGAAATAATGTGCTTGTACAACGTAAATTCTTTGCAAAATAAAGAAAAACGTCTTTTTCCGTCAAATCTAAAACGTCTCTTTCCTTTAGATCTGAAAAATAAAAAAAATAAATGGAATTTAGGAGGTGTTTGTTGCAATATGCTGGACGACAATTTAGCGTTCAGGTATATTGGTATATAGAGGATCTAGTCTGCCTCTGCGAGACAGTCGTGAAAGTTGGTGCGCCTCCAGCGATAGTGGGCAGCAAACGTATATACGTTCATAAGTAAAGTATATAATAGAGATTCAAGCAATTACATAGGTACGTGCAAATGTTATTTTACTACATTCAGCAGCAGCAGCAGTCGTCTCTTTGCAAAATAACCGCACCTTTTCACATACACATACTTCCCCGCTACCTTACTACTACTGCTTCCTTTTCTTGCGCAGCTTTGAGATCTCGATAACGCGAACTTGGCATAGAGAAAAAGCGCGCATTGGTACGGCTGTATGATATATCTATACCCCCGCGTTGCTAATATTATATATGCGCGTCGTTTTCACACGGGGTAAGATCGAAATTGATCGTCGTCAGAATAGAGTGCCGGCTTGAAAGAGAGAGAGAGAGAGAAAAAGAAATGCGATAAACAATGCAAAAGTTGCGCAAATCCCGTAAATGGGTCTCTTAGCTGATGCTACAGCTGCTTACAATACAAGCCATCAGAAAGTTACTCTTTTGTAACAACTTCATATTTATATATAGGTACTTACTTGCGGGTAAAAATACGCACGCGTCATTTTTTACAAGACACGACAATCGCCGTGCATCATTCTATAAGTAGGGAGCGAGTGTAGAAAGAAAGAAGGGAAGAAAGACGGAAGGACAATGTGATAGAGAAGAGATACGTTTAATAATATTACACACACACACACACACACTCACACTTATTATAAAAATGTTGAATTACAGGAGAGCAAGAGAGAAAGTCGTTGAGTCAGCTCGACGATGTGATATTTTATAAGCCGCAGCAGATGTGTCTTATTATAATATATCGCATCAGCTGCGCCACTGCCGGGAGGAGCTTCATCATACATAATCATCATCATCATTCACATGCATAAGAAGATTCATAAAATCGCGTAAACTCTTACGCAGCTGCCTCGAGCGAAAATGACTAATTAATGATTTGTCAAGCAAGACGCAGTGCTTGCTCTCGCTTTCTTTCTTTCTTTCTATAGATACACGAACGCAACATGTTCATTTTTTTATTTTATCAAGTCCTAATTCTCCTCTTCCTCCTCTACTCGGCGAATAGATGGACATTGAATCCCAAGAAGCTAAAGGGCTTAATAAAAGTGAACTGCTTTGGTCCGTCTCCTACTTGTCCAACTGAATACTTATTCGTTGGCTGGTGATGAAATCGCGATGACGACGACGATACCAAGCCAGCCACAATGAAATAATACGACAATCCGATTTTCGATGGCCAGGATATGCAGCAGCAACATCATCTTCATTATTATCATTACAACAATAACATCATCATCTCGCCTTTTTCTTTTTCTTCTCCTCCTCCTGGCGCCTGACTTTTACTCCAAGTCGAAAGTTCTCTGCATCTCTCTTTCTCTCACTCGCATTTTCGTCTCGATTCCCAAGCGTGATAGGTGTATTAACACGAAGCCATCACACGACTTTCTTTTTCAGAGCAAAAGATAATCCAGCAGATCAGGCTGCCCATCTTTGTCTCGTCCCATCCCACGCAATTATGTATACGCGATCGTTCGATCATACACATGCGCATAATTTATATACATACTTTTACTCACGCCTCCAGAAAAAAAAAATACGATGGGACAATCCTCATTTTAATTTCTTTCCTTCTTTCTTTTTGTTTTCTGTTTCATGATATTATAACCGGCTCTCGACACTTCGCAGGTGTTACAAAACTGAGGGAGAATCGGAAGTTGCGTCGTCGTCGTCGTTGTCGTTGTAGCGGCATCAGCAGTCAGTAGCTCTCTCGGTCGGTCGCGGGAAATCAATTTTCATTGTTGTGTGAAAAGGATTTTGCAGTTATATCTTAATGCGCTTTTAAGTACCTTCTCAACGCGCAATTTTCAACTTTTCTAATTTACTGCTTTTTTCCTCTCCTTCCCCTCCTTATCCAGCTCTCGTTGGCAGCTAAAATATATTTATGGCCTATAAATTAACGTAATATGTTATGATATACATTATATGGAGTATATGCAATATACATGAATTTTTACCTGCTTTGTCTACAATAAATATTTATAATTTTCTATTTACTTTCAATTAAATGTTGTACGCGAGGAAAATTATTATAAAATTATATTTTCACTTGATTTGGCTTGGTGATTTTGATGATTAACCGCTATAAAATTTATCACAATTAATATTGAAAAATTAATATTTTCTTATATTATAATAATAATAATTATAGGTACTAAAAAATGTAACATAAGAATTAATTAGCTAGATCAGTGGAAGATAGGAGAGAGTGAATATGGATCATCTTTAAAAGAAAGCCATGCGTAAGAAGATTACGCGATGATAGAGAAAGGATTAGAAACATCGAAAAGAGAGAGAGAAGAGTTAGCGGCAATGGTTTGAGGGAAAAGTAAAGGCAGAAGAAAGAGACGAGGTAGCTATCGACTGACACGTGTGCGTTGAATTTCTCAAGGAGTGTATACCTACCAAAACACGTATAATAGAAAAAGAAAGATAGCGATGACGGAGGAGGAGCGGGACCAAAGCACACATCTTGGCACAGCAGCTTGGTTGAGGAGGGGGGCGAGTCAGGGGAGCTCTTCGGCGGCATATAATTGAGGAATCGGCATCAGCAGGAGGAGCGCGCTCGCGCTATGTATAGCAGCAAGCTTTGCCGGCCCCCTCTCGAGTATAGGAGGCAAAGTGAGAGTCGGTATATAAAGGGATTCTCTCCTCTCCTCTCTGCAATATAACGAGAGATAGGCGCGCACGAGGAGCATTGCCGCCGCCGCCGCCAACTAGTGTCATCTCATATACACGCATACATACACACACACACAGCGAGAACCAAAGAGTCAATCAGCAGCAGCATCCGTGAACCATCGCCGACAGTAGTCCCAGACAGACCAAAGACCAAGAAAGACATCCCACACATACACCAGCACTATGAAGACTGCGGTAAGTCTCCGATCTTTCATCCTCGCGATTTATATCATCCAGCCTCGAACTTTTTTTATAAAGTTTACATTTACATCCACGTATAATAAGTACCAGCGCGAGTGTGGCCATCCTACTCAAACACTCTCAGGCTTTCGTTTTATTTTCTCCCCTGCCACACTCCCCCCATATCCACGCGCTCCCTCGCTCAACTCTATAATCATCTGCTCTAGCTTGTGTACATTCAGAAAGACCAGCCGGGGAAAAATCTTCATCTTAGCCTTGGCCAGCTTTTTGCTTTTTGTAATTTTACTCTACTTCTTATTTGCTCTGATCCTCTGCTCTGACTCAAAATTTTTACTTTTTGATCTGAACAAACTTTCAAAGCTGTGTTCTTTATTTTTCATGAAAATTATATACTTACCTGCGTACTGCAATACGTATATTTTCAAAAGTGAGAATAACATAATTTCAAAAATACCATATACTTATACTCAAGATGTGTTTTTAAGATTATTTTATTTAAGTTTGCAAAAGAATTGAACTTGAATCATAATTTAAATTCATAATTTATCTTTTATTTGAATAAGAAATATTTCATGCTAGAATAGTAAAATCTTTTTGAATTATTAAATATTTATTATTTTATTTATTGACTTATTTGATTTATTCGAATATTTCAATATTAAACTGTGTATATATAGCTACCTAATTGAAAATATAATCCAATATTGATATGTACAGTAGCTAAATAGCAGGTATAGGTATATATATACACAAAGACTCGGTAAATCACGTAGAAGTGTAAAAAAATGAAAATTCAACGAATCTTGTGAATACATTTAAAGAGAACGTCTTAATATCAGGCGGAGAGCGGGGGGCTGAGGCAAGGGGGCATATAGTCGTTTGTAAAATAATATCCATCATCTTGAATAACGAGTTGGCATTTTGAAAGCCAGGAGGCAGGAGATTGGCAATATAATATCTTTCTCTCTCGGAATAGCAATTAATGTGTAAAAAATCCACCGACCGAGCAAATAAATAAAAACCGCGCATTGCCATCACTGGCTGACGCAAGGTATCGCGAAGCGCGCAATAATTTAAAAGCTCAAAGAAAGAACTGCAGTTATGGTAGTTATAATATATAGAGTGCAAAAGGTGGAGGAAAGCTATAAGGAAATTGTTGAAATCGAGCATATTTTTCTTGGGCAGGTATATAGGTATACGCAGGTAAACGTAAGGTTTTTGACTGCGTATCCACAGCAGCAGCATCGATAGAACCACGGTGACAGTGGGATATATACATGTATATACTTACATATAGATATGTATACGCGGGAGGATGGGTTAGCGGGTCATGAGTTAAACGACCTGCTCTGGCATTTGCTTTTCACTTTCACCGGGAGCCTCGGCAGCGGCAACAAGAGAGCAACAACTCAGGGAGGTAGAAGTGGATAGATAGATAGATTCAAAGAGAGGAGAATATATCGAACCCTCCCTACCTCCTACACCCGCGCGTGGAGATGGATAGAGAAACAAAGCCGGAGGCGGTGGAGAAATCTTATTCGGGAGAGATGCGTGTGTGCCTCCTGTTTTTTTATATACCTATACCTACCGGCGCGCCTCCTTTTCCGAATTACAATTTCTGATGGCGCAAGCAAGGTATACGCGTAGGCGCGCACAGCTCGCGGATCAATTATATGCGTGTGTACGAGATACCAAGGGATAACTAAGCGTATAACAATTCAAATTATTCAGATACGTAAATTCCTCAAGGGATTTTTTTCTCTTCTGAAAATCGATTTATTTACGTAAGACTTGGTAGTTTCAAAATTGGTGGAGTCAATTAAAATTGTTTTTTTAATTGATTAAGACGGTAAAATCGTTTGGAATATTTAATGATTTAAAATCGCCGGAATCGATTTTACGAGTGAAAAACTCTTTGGGATTCCCCTCTTTATAAGCGCAGAACACGAGTGAACTATAGACAATTTACATTTAACTTTACTCGCAAATTCCTATGTGGCTTATATTTCAATATCTTTAAGGCAGATTACATGTTTCTCTTTCCATACACATAAATTTTACCATTTCTTCTTTTTATTTATTCAAAAAATTCAAAGCATGCTGCAGATATTATATACGCGATACACAATATGATATGGATAAAATTGGAAAAGTATGCAGGGGAAACAAGACGATAAGAAAAAACCTATACCTAAACATTAACATAATTAAGCGTAAACTTTTGGAAAATGAAAAAGGAAAGGCAGAGTTTGATATAGCTGTGCCTATACGTCGCAATAGCGGAGTGTAGATATAAGCAGTGAAGATCGTCTAAGAAGGATCTGCTGCTGCTGCTCTCGCCGTCTCCTTCTCTTAATCTCTACATATATAAATATTTCGGTGTGTAGCAGCTATATACACGCGTTTATGAGTGGGCATGCATACGGAGAAACGCGTTACGCAATTTTGATCCGAATCCCAGGCTCCCAAGAGAGACACCTTTCTTCTTCCCCCGCGTATTAGTCCATTAAATTATACCTATATACGCAGGTATATACTTACGTGTATTTATGTATACCTACACATACATATGTGAGCCGGTTGCCCGAGACCCGAAGTGCCACTTTCTCCAAACGTTCCTCGTCGATACAACCTTGTTCAGTAGCCGTCAAAACGATCAGCGCGTATGTACCCATATGTCTTATACCAGAGCCAAAGGCTGCTGATGATGATATGTTGGAGATCGACGATCCTCTATGATCCACTACTGCTGCTGCTTAGTAGCAATAGCAGCTCTTACTTTCTACCTTTTGAAAGCGAAAATAAAAAAGAACTATAAAAAAAGAAGAAAAAAAAAAACAGAAAATAAACGAAGGATCAGGCGATCGATATATAATCTCTCTCTCCCTCTGCGTGTTCTACTCGTCGAAAGTGAAATTTCGAGGATGCTGCCATCGCTGGAGGAGCCCGAGCTCGTTCGCTCTCTCGCAATACCGTTTATTATCACATATATTTGAAGGAGTACAAAAAAAAGACGAAAAAAAAAGAAAGAAAGAAGGGAAAATAAAGAAGGATGTATACGAGCTGTTGCTATTACTCTTTGCGTGGCCAGTCTTGCGTCTTTTTCTTTTTATACACATAATTTCTCTCGATCCTTTTTTGTATAAGCGTGCAGTATACATATATAAGCCTTTTAATGCATCGTATACTTTCTTCGGCAATCGACTACCGCACGCCCACTCGCGTTTCTTCCTCTTCATCATCATCATCATCATCATTATCATCATTATTCTCATTATCATAATTCCATTATTGGACACATTAGAAATTAAAAACTTTCTCATAATAAAATACCGATTATATATATGCACTTTATACATTATAATACCTACACATATATGTCTACAACTAAAAATAGATACTGGCTGTGATGTTGGGTCTGGCCGTGGCCCAGGACGTGCATCGTGGACGGCCCTTCCAGAATCCAAACCAAGCCTTTCAGCAGCAG
Organism: Leptomastidea abnormis; assembly: GCA_030522805.1. Taxonomy (NCBI): domain Eukaryota; kingdom Metazoa; phylum Arthropoda; class Insecta; order Hymenoptera; family Encyrtidae; genus Leptomastidea; species Leptomastidea abnormis. The sequence continues at coordinate 53,904 of JAPYZE010000564.1, forward strand.
CAGCAGCGCCAATACTCGCAACAGCAGCAGTCCCAGTCCCAACTGTCATCTCAATCGCAAGCTGCTCAGCCCAGCCAACAACAGAGCCAGAACGTCGACAACTCCCACAACTACCAGGAGCAATCTTCGTCCGGTCAATTCTCCGAGCGACGTACCACGACCACTCCCATCCCTATAATCCAGTGGAACAAGCAGCAAGAGCACGACGGCACTTACCATGCCAGGTAAAATTAAAATCCTAATATTCTTAAAATAATACTTTACTATCTTTCCTCCCTACCCCCTTTTTCGTTTCTTTTTTTTTTCATAATTAAATTCGAATCGAAATTCAATAAAAAGCCCGCAGCTTATTACCAAATACTTACCGATATTACCATAGGCAAACGATAAATATATAATCGCGATGTTGACGTCGACGCGACTGAGATGAGGGGGAGTAGATGAGGATGGGATATTTTGCAAATGTGTATACACAAAATTACGTAAATTTGTGAATTGCGTAAGGGAGCGAGCTGCTGTGTGTTGCTGCGCTCGGCTGCGGCTCGCAATGAGACCTATAACGAATTAAGCTGTCGCATTTATGGATTATATATAAACAGCTTTCTGTATACGTACCTACATGTATATATAAATTAAATCTCGGGTTAAATCTCGCGCGCGCGGCGAACGAGTTATTTTACGTGAAAGTGATGGAACATTCCAAATTCAAAGATACGAAGCACATCATATTATACACAATTTAATATCTGTGTAATATGTAATATATTCAGCTTGTTAAATATGCTTGATATAAAATGAAAACATATAATATTAATATACATAAGTAGACTTTATTGATAGCCGGTCGCGCAGTAAGCAGAGATGATACATAAGAGGAGAAAGAAGGAACTATTATATGGGTTATAGAGGTTTTTAAGAGTAGGCGGCTTTCGAAAAGAACAGGTTGTAGGCGCGGGAAAAATCGCGAAACGGCCACTTGGCCAGTTTGCAAGAGACCGCGATGTAAGTAGTTGCCAGGGGGAGAAAAAAAGAGTCAAGATTCAAAGCGATGATGAAAAATGCAGCTCTATTGTGTGCATTATGTGCAAGTGTGTGTGTGTGTGTGTGTGTGTGTGTGTAGGCATTGATGTAGGTATACCTACATTATACTAACAAAGTTATCACTGTAACAATCTCTATCTTATTTTTAATTTATTTATACATGTGTTTGTATGTGTGTGTTTTTAAAGCTACGAGACTGGAAATAACATAATCGCGGAGGAGAACGGCTACATAAAAACCGTGGGCCAAGGCGAGGATCAGGCTGAGGCGCTGGTGCAGGAAGGCAGCTACTCCTACACGAGTCCGGAGGGTCAGCTCATCACGATCCACTACACCGCGGACGAGCGGGGCTTCCACGCCTCGGGCGATCACATCCCGACCCCGCCCCCCGTCAGCGCCGAGATCCAGAAGGGCCTCGACCTCATCTACGCCGGCATCAAGCAGCAACAGGTATATAATACACCCCCTCCCACCTCCCCCCTACTTGAACATTCTCGCACGGCTCTCTTCCCCTCTTTCTCTTTACCCACGTATACTATCCCACCTAGGTGAATATATAAATATTTACCTGGTCAGCGCTTATCAACCGATAAGACTAGGCGCTCTTTCTCTCTCAGATGTACATACAGCAAACGTTTTATAGGCTACTTTGTAGTATAAAATGTATAATTCTTTTGTTTGTTTGTTTCGTGTGCAGGAGGCAGCAGCGCGCGAGGCTGCCCTGAAAGCCAACCAGCAGCAGCCTCTCAGCCAGCAGATCGACAGGCGGGACGAAGCGGCCAAGTTCCGGTCATAGGTGACTTTCCGGCACACCTAGCCAGGCGGCCTGTATATGCAGCATAGACACGCCTCGCTCCTTTTCTATATTCCATCCCCCGACTCCCACGTCGCCGACTCTCCCAACCGATTTTCAAAGAGATTCATCGAACAGACAGATATCCCCCTTCCTTCTCTGCCTTATCACCGTCGCAGAATCTTTTTTTTTAGTTTTAGTTGTTCATCGACCAGCTCGTACTCGACTCTTATATATACATATACTATATGTGTATCTAATCAGCATATTTAAATCTCTGTCTCTCTCTTTCTACGCCAATTGCAAGTCTGATTCAATGTGTGTAGATAGAATAAGACATTTTTTACCTATATATATACATATATTATAATATAATGTATATCTTTTTTTTCGTACATGTTATACTCGTGTAATGATCTTTTTTTTTCTTTTTTTTTTGGTTTATTCATGTATAATTTTTAATAATCGCTGATAATTCGAGTCAAACTTTTTTTTCAATTTATTTTTAAGATTATAAAGAAATACTTGAATTATTTTTAAGTAAAATTTTTGACTTTTTCTTTCTTACCCTTCAACACCAAATCTGGAACTTTTACCTAATCCTCATCAGAGCAATACATAAATTTATCATAAAAATTTTTCCATTTTAAATACAATACAACTTAAAAATACTTTAAATGTTTTCATTTATTAAATTTGTAGATTAAAAGTTCAATTTTTATCAATATTTTACAAATTAAATTTTATCAATTGACGCAAGCAATGATTGTTATACATATTTTTCATTTTAACAAAAAAAAATTAGCTACAATATTTTTGATTGATTGCTACTTTTTTTAAAAAATTGAATTTAAAACAATTTTCTTTTGATAAAATTTTTAAGAAATGTGTATAATCGCTTGAGAGTAAAAGCGTATAAATAATTTTGTTAATATAAGTTGTAAAGAAATTGTAAAGAAGTATTAAAAAAAATGTGTTTATTTTAAAAACATATATTGTCGGTATTTACAAACGGAGAGCTTGAAATCACAGCCTTGTGACCAGAGTGCATTAAATTAAAATTACCGGGATAAGCAGCTCCAAAACACCATTATAATATTAGATAAAGAAGAAAATGCGAGTATTGGCCGGTGCAAAGTAAAATACACCGGACAATTTTTGAAGAACGAGTTGAAGGTAAAGAAGAAATATTGAAAAAACGTAGAAGCGAGTCCATATAATGCACTATGATCGACAAGACTTTAATCGCTCCCCGTAGAAAAGAAATATGATGCCGTGGATTGCACATATTCATAAGTACTCCACGGTATGCCTATTCTTTTCCATAAGAGTTGGGCAAAAACCGTGCAGTTATCGCGCAATACAACAGCAACGCTTGTAACTGCAACCAGTTTTTCTATTCTCCTCCAACTCAAAGCTCTCGCGATATAGGATAATTAATCCCTGGCTTGATTATGTCGTTGTCCTATACCGTAGGCTCACGAGACCCCCTACTTTTAATTATTATTTTCTTTTGTAACGTAAATATATGATTTAATTTTAGCAACTACTATTGATCGGTGCACGGGTGTGCTTGTATGGCTTGGTTCTCTTTGCGCTCCTCGAACATTTTTTTATTTTCTTTGACGCATCGTTACAGTCATGGAAACTAATCGCTACATGGTACTATTATATACTATCGCAGTTATACCTACATATGAATGTATCAAGATATCAAGAGAGTTGACCTCAGCTACTTCCAAATTAATTTAATTTATATCCTGAATTTATATACGTTTGCTGGCAAATTAATTACATTTCATGAATCCTACAAAAAAACTGCATATACTTTTAATTGTAGCGCACATAATATTACATTTCATTCTTTGTGTCAATTACTATTGTCAAACTGTGTCTATCGCTTTCTTTTCGATTTTTTTTTTTAATATTCGCATTAATTCAATATTTTCATTTTAATATAACTCAATTAGTTTTGATTAACTACTCTATCATTTTTTTATATGATCGCTCAATCGCTTTCCCATTTATACATAAATTTATTTCGGAGCTTTTTTTATCGAAAATGAAGCATTTTATAGGAACAAATTGTACGACCAAGCATTGGCTGTTTATCAGATCATACGCATATATATGCATATCATATAAGAATCTATTTAGGTTCAGTACTACACAATATCATAAGAAAATGAAAAAAAAAAACAGGTAATATGAACGGATACACAGCGGCTCGTATTATCTTTATAATATATTGGCGCGTACATATTACATCCTACATGTATTGTGTGTGTGTGTGTGTACATAAACGTATAAGATTGCGTAACTCGGGGATTTGGCACTCTTGTTAACGGTGTATAAGCAGCTGAATAGCCGTGAAAAGCTATAAAAAGGAAAATGCGAGAAAAAAGGCGGGTGAGCCATTGAGCTTGGCGCGCATCGCGTGGGCAACTCTTTCTCTCTCTCTCTCGAGGCCCTTCCCACGCGCGCCGCTGTGCATACTCGCTCTCCCTCGTCACCCTATGCGCTCTTACCTCACCACACCACGCGCGCGCATTTTTTTTTTCATTTCTTTCTTCTCCTCCTTCTTTTTTCTTTTCTCTTTCTCTTGGGTTTCGAGTAAACAATCAATTTTTTTTTCTTCCCAGCCAGCCGACTCATCATCGCTTAATTAATTAGCTATTATTAAAAAAAAAAACACTTTTCTTTTTCATTTCTATCCATTTATCTTAGAAAAAACGACGACAGCATTTTTCGGAATTGAAAAAAATATTTAGAATCAACTTGCTGTAGCTATTTTATAGTCGTCTGGTAAAAACGGCAAAACTGAGCATGAAACAATAAAAATTTGGCCTTGTGCATATAAAACTGCAGTCGTGAAATTGGATGATGATGACGATAATAACAATAATAGAAATTTAAGCTAACAATGGAAAGTCAGCGTTTAAATAAACAAACATACAAAAATTGTGAAATCACTAGTTAGAAAAAAGAGAGAGAGAGAGATAGAGAAAATAGAAAGAGTATAAGTCAAGCCTGCCAATAATCGGTAGAGACATAGTAATGTGTATGTGTGGCCATAGCAGGCTAGGCTACTCTTTCGATATAAGGCGAGCTAGCGAGAGCGCCGGACGAGGTGTACAAGCATGCACTTATATTATACTACATATACATATAGGAGCATATTATCGTCGTCGTCGTCGTCGAGCAACGCTCCGCGCCTTCTCCTTATAGCCTGTAAGTCTGGCTGGGCCGAGATTTACGAGCAAGCGCGACTTTTTTCCGGTGCAACCATTGCAGACCAGCAAAAATGCGCGTGCGTGTGTGTGTTAGTGCACTTTCCTCGTTGCGGTAATGAAGAATAGGTATAAGGAGAGTAGTCGACGAGAGAAAGAGAGAGAGAGAGAGAGAGAGAGAGAGTAACCGTTGAGACGCTCGTATTGTTCCCCTCCTCCTCCTCCTGGTGTGCAGTTCGTCTCTGAACAATCGGATTTTTGCGCTCACACCGACAAGCGCCGATCCCTCTGCTTGGCGCCGTTAATAAACAGGAGAAACTCGCGGATTTCGCACGTGATGCGTGCCTCTCTCTCTCTCTCCCTCTTTCTTTCTCTCGCTCAATATCACTTAAATGAGAGTAAAAAAAAAAGTTCGCTTAGCTGCTGACTTTGTTACTTTAAAACGACGCGCAACAATGCCAAGGAGGAATGCCAAGCGCTCGTTCTTTTTTTTTCTTATAAAATTAATGACTATAGATGCGTATGGGTGTATGTGTAATGTGTAAATGTGTAATCGATAGTGCATGCGGCGCCGAATTATTGTATTCATTTCTCGCATATTTAAATAAATCTCTATAATTACATATGTAAGTAGATATGTATGTATGTGTAAGCTCGCTAAAAGTTTGTTTGGCTAACGAAACGCGACTTGCGCTTGATGGCTTCGAATCGTCATATAAATTAACGATCATAGACTCGATGAGTTGAGCAAGACAGCACGGGTCAGTTGATCTTGTGCCGATCGGCAACCGGCTGAGGATCGTAGGGCTTGGCTTCGTGACCCACATAACGATTGTTTTTGCGATGTACGAAGCCACCCCGTGCGTCGGCCTTGTAATAAACGACTCGGCGTATGCCAAACGGATCGACGTAACCAAAGGAGCCGAGGCTCTTGTCCGGGCTGGTTTGTCGCTCCTCTTCGTGGTACTGTTTCTTCAGGTAGTACTGGAAGCCCTTGTTTCCAGCCGAAACCCTCTGTGCCGTCCCGTCGTATGCGGGAAAATCTTGCTCCCTGCCCCGGTGATGCACTGCACTGCCGTTCCAGCGTTGATAGCCCCTGTAACGTATCACAAGATGGAATATATATCGTTAATAATCGTATGTTCTTCCAGAAATATATGTATATTATAAAAATTAGATCCATGGCACCAATGAAACAGACTACTTGGTCTCAAAAATGCGAGGATTCTGATCATGTAATGCGATGGAAATGAAAATCATAGCATCACCTCAACAGACTCCTCGGTCTCAAAACTGCGAGGAGTCTGATCGTGTAGCTCTATGGAGTGTAGCTCTATGGAATTGAAAATTGTAGAATCACCGAAACAGACTACTTGGTCTCAAAAATGCGAGGAGTCTGATCGTGTAGCTCTATGGAAATGAAAATCGTAGAATCACCGAAACAGACTCCTCGGTCTCAAAAATGCGAGGAGTCTGATTGTGTGATGCGATAGAAATGAAAATCATAGCATTACTGAAACAGACTCCTCGGTCTCAAAAATGCGAGGAGTCTGATCATGTAATGCGATGGAAAGTCTCAAAAATGCGAGGAGTCTGATCATGTAATGCGATGGAAACGAAAATCATAGCATCACCTCAACAGACTCCTCGGTCTCAAAACTGCGAGGAATCTGTTTTGGGCTCGGAAGGAAATATAAAAACCATCGCAATCGAAAAATGGATTACTTAGCCTCGATATAGGAAAAATATTACAATATACACTTAATTAGGTAGTGCAGGAAATCTCGGTGAGATAAGAAAGCATAACCGGTGTAATTTGTAATTTTTAAAACCTGAAGGGAGAAGGTGGTGCCGCTCGAACTCTAGCGCTGCTCTGGCTGGCAATGTGGTTCTGATCCTGATCCAAGAAAGGTGGCTCAACCAGCAATGCCGGTGCCTGAGGGTGTCGCTGGGAACCACGGAATGTCCGGTAAGCCGGCGGTGCTCCGAGATAGTTTCCTTCGTCGTCGTCTTCGTTGTCGTCGTTGTCGATACTGCCAAAGGCTGAAGCGAGAGAAAATGGCCTTGGCTGCAACGTCGTCACCACGATCGGCCGCAATCTGTGGAGAACAGATCGAATCTCGTTATTGATTTTCGTATCATCTCTTGATGCCGAAACATACTAGGGTGGTTCATTCTTACCTAAATAAATATATTTTGAAATAAGTTTGCTTCAGTAATAACGAGTAAAAAAGGGCAATCGAGATGTAGTAATAAAAAATAAATAAATGTCGAGAGATAGTAAAATATTCTTACCGGAGCGAAGGGACCGTGGGTGAAGAAAGTAGAGATGGTGGTGGTGCCGGGCTAGAGGAAACGTAGCTGCTCCTTACTGGCAGCGAAGTCACGCCGTTACTCTCGATACTGTTGCTCGACACGTCTTTTAGCTCGGCTTGCCTACAGGTTCACAAAAATGAATTAGTTCATGTTATCTTGAAATAATGCTAATAGGACATCAAAATGTGTTTTAGTTTGCAGTTTCGAGAATTACAACACGATCACATCGTTATAATACGTACCTAAACGGGTTAGCCGGACGAAGAGGCCGAGCCAGTTCTCCGCTCCTGGCTGGCACTTTTTTCGATATGCTAATCGCATCGCTGATCGGTCGATCCTTGCCCACGAATATCATCTTAGACCTGAGTGGCGAAATAAGAATAAGTCAATTATTAAAATATAAGTCGAAAATAAAATGAAATATAATAGAAACAATTATAATCCCACTTTTCTACTATTCGACTAATAAATAATTTCTAAACAATAAATTAAAAATTTTTATCACGTTATCAAATAATACCAAGATATTAAATTCAGAATTAAACATGTAAAGTTTAAGAATAAAAGAAGGAGAAAGAAAAGTGTGAATGAAGGGGTTACTTGAGTATCCGGTATCCTTTAGTGTCTGCAATGTAGTCCTTGATGCGTAGGTAGCCCAGCGGATCCAGCCAGCCCTCGGTGCCGATGACCGTGCCATCCTGCAGCCGCTTCTCCTTGCGATACTGGCCGTTGAGGGTCTGGAAGCGAAAGTACCTCTCCGGGCCCTCATCCGTCTGTATGTGGTATTGCGTCTCGGGATTTACGTTCCAGCCGCTCCTCTCGGCCTCGATCTCGTCTGCTGTCAAGCACAGGACCGACACCTACGACATACGACGTACATGTACATAAAAAGCAACCCCCCAGTAAAGGCATCGTAAATATAACTTTGAACTCTCTTTCCTCTCTGCAACCAACCAATCACTCATCAATGCACTAACCATCGTATCACCAGCTCACAAATCTTCATGCAAAGTAAAATTCATAAAATTTATTTTTATTTTTTTATGTTTATTTTTTTTATACAAATTATATTTTGCTTCATTTGTTTACTAACTAAACAAATTTTTCAAAATTTTAGATTTAAATATACATGAAATAAGCGTACTCTAGCTTTTTTTAAATAATGTAATAAAAAAAGTTTGACCCCCGATAAATCGTAACTGCGAAAATGTAGAACTTTGATGTGCTGGATAGATAATAGAGCAGCAGCAGCAGATACACAAGAACCAAATCCCAGCTAGTCTTATGGGAACAACTAGCTTTGTATACATCCTAATATTTATGCAATGCATATATATATTCAAGAGTAACGCCCACCTCTTGGTTTGTGCTACATTTATTACGTGCCTAGTACTATGCTATGTATCTACAAGCTAGATGCTACACACTTGGCTCTCGGCAATACATTCAGATGCTCATTGAAATTCTTATCTCGGTATATATATACTCAAAACTCGGAATTTACAAAATTCCGATGTTATCTCTCATCGAGAGAGCAGAGTAGAGGCCAAGCAAGCAAATTCTCTCTGATGTTGGATACATTATAATGTCTCTCGTCGAGGAAAACTCTCGTCTCTCTTGTGCCACTACGACAAAACAGATCTGGATATGAAATATGGAGTAAGAAAACAAAATAAAAAAAGTAAATATTATAAAGAGGACATAGGTAAAAGAATATAAATCGTGATTAGAGGGATACACCATACTAGAAATAATATTCCATTGTTGAAGAGTCAAAGAATAGCATGAGAGCTATTTAGTCGTCGGCAAGGAGATCTTGGGAAGTAAAATGACGGTGGTGGCATCAGGGCCGAATTCCATCAGAGTAGCGCGGAGCAAGTAAGCAAGCAAGCAGAAGTGCCTTTTCCGTAAAAAGTCAGGGCAAAGCGAAACGAAAGACAGGCTGCTCTCTGCTGGAAGCAATTACCGCACCGCGTCGGCGTGGATTCTTACTCAACCGAAAGTCTTTCTCGGCCACATAATACCATAGCTATAAGCACACACACACACCGTGGCCTTACCAGCTTATACCGCCAACCAGCAGCTACAAGCAGAGTGACAGTAGGAGCAAGCGGAGCTTGGTTTTTGCCGGGGCCGCCTGCTTCCGGGCCCAAACATCTCCCTGATGCTGCAAAAGAATTAACGGAGCGATATCTTACGCAAGCCTGCCCTACATCAACAGCAGCAGCAACAGCGCATAATTATGCAAACAATGCGACCGCCTGCTCTCTCTCTCTCTCTCTCTCTCTCTTTCTTTTTCTGCGATGGCGATTCTTCCTCTTATATATACCTTCCTATATATATCTACCTATATTGCGCACGGAGTATATTGCATCACTTCTTCCCGAGCCGCGCAGTTTCGCTGCCTTATCGGGAGCGCGTCCGCGAAATGATTCCGCTGCGCAAATTTTACCCGACAATTCTCATTTGAACCTGGATCCCTCAACTTGTACCTAAGCACATTTAAACATATCATGAAAATAAGGTGTATCATTATATGATTATGATTATTTTCCTTTTCTTTTTACATTTCATATCCTTCGATTATTATAAAATAAATTGAGTAGAATTCCGCGATATTTGAACTGTTACTGTAAAAAAAAAAAGGAAAGGAAAAAAAAACTTAAGCAATCTCCAAACAAAAACGTCAAACTGGAAAGTCAGCTTGGCTTCGTTAAAATATTTTTGAAGCTAAATGTAATCTATCTATTTGCAAACAAGCAGCAGTTCACCTTTACTCTTGCGACTACGACGACGACGACGACTTTTTATAGCAAGCGTTCATTTTTGGCCTGGCAGAATTGATTAATTGAATCGATTAGAAAAGGAGCAAAAAGTGTTTTTCAAACGCTTACAGAGCTGGCCAATGTATACACCTACACCTATACCTATACCTATTATCTACCTAAAATTCAGTAATGTCACGCTCGTCATCGAAACTGGCAAATCAGCATGATGCGAAGGATATGAGGGAGATAATATATATGAGAGAGTTGCTGTTACAAAACGACACATTTTTGCCAACAAGCAGCAGTCATTCACTCCCGCCTCCTCCTCCTCCTCTCAAAAAGAAAAAAGTAATTTGAAGCGCCATTGAAAAGTAGGTATATACGAAGTATGAATAATGCGTGTAGCAGCTATGTGTGTGTGTATGTTGTGACGGAGTATTTCGGCTCCGCACACACATGAGAGTAATACCACATAAGAGGCGCCAGGAGTCGCCATGCGCGCGTGAAAGAAAGAAAGAGA